>CM053785.1:502165618-502408118 GCA_028749045.1 Cupressus sempervirens
TACATTAGCGAGCATAGAGAAGGAGAAGAAACCAATGAAGAAGTCTAAGACCACTTTGTTTACACTTGTGAGGTAATTTTGATTCCTAAATCTGACCCCAACAAGCTACATCCTATTGAAATAAAGAAATATGGAGAATTATGCACAAGGAAGGCTTCCTATAATGAATTAAGGTAGCAAGTCAAAAACAAGAAAGTGATGTCACGTGTTAAGGAAATATTGCTATAGATCATTCCTGACACACCCCTAGATGAACAAGCTCCAATCATTGACCAAATTTTTGTACTTATAAAAAAATTTGACTAAACAAGAAGCCAATGCACAAGAAAATTTGATTGACTATGCTGAAAAGAAAATTGAGCACAAGATGATAGACAAGATAGGTGAATTCATTGCCACTCAGGTGATAGATCTTGATAAATTGGTTATAGAGATGGAGGACAATTTTTTAAGTGTGTGTGTATATATATATATATATATATATATATATATATATTTCAAGTTTTGTGTGATGTATCTTGCTTCACACAAGATATCCTAGATATATTGAAGAAGGTGGATGGAGACTTAAAGAGAAGTGTTGAGGGCTTAACCGTGGTGGACATTTCAGGTTCATTATTAGAAAATCAAGCATTTGATGGACCAACAAGTTTCATTGAGAAGAGAAGAGGAGAAAATAAGAGTTGATATTGTTGCATTCTAAGAACTCCACATTCCCCACTTAGAGATAATGAAGAAATATGTCAAGAAGGCCAGAGAACTAATTATAAAATAGGAGATGTTAGTACTTGACAACATGTTAGATCTTACATCACAACTCCAATCTTAACATTTGGCACTCGAGACACTCAAGGCATGGAACACAACCTTAGAGAGTGCAAGGATTTACTACAAATACTTTCCTAACAAATTATGATGGCATTATACATCAAATTTCATTTTTAGAGTTTACTTTTTCGCATCATTGTCAAAAAAGAGGGAAATATGTATATGTATAGAGGGATTATGAGTTATATATGATGATATGATTATCGGGAGATACAATACAAGAATTTCAAAGAAAAATATTGTACAAAAATAGATATTGAAAAAGGTTTTTAAAAAATTTGGTTACTGAGGAGTATATACTTAGGGGGAGACATGCCAATTTTCACTAACTCAATTTTGTGAGCACATGAATGAGTTTTTGCCACTAATGCCAAAGGGGGAGAATGTTACTTCCTTATGCACTCAAGTGTTTTCATTAGTGAAAAACTATGTTGAAGAGAATAATTGATGAATATAAGACAAAGAAATCAATGAGAGCTTACACTAAGCAAGAACGAGAACATCGAGCAGTAAAGTTAACCGAGAAAAGTCTAAGTTAGTAAGTATAGTAACTACCAAGCACAAAGGTTTCTAAGTTATGTTATTATCAAATGACAAAATATTAACTAAGAAAATTTATGGAATTTACCAAGCTACACAGGATGAACATAAGATTTTGAGATTTCATAGAAATAAATGCATTTCTATTCTACCGAGTGAGAAAATGTGTTTTCAAGACCAAAGAGAAGATTTCAAAATATTTATTGGGAAGAGAGATTTGATTGTGAATGATATCAATGCAATATGAAAAACAAATGATATTAAAGGAAGATGGATGAGATGATAAGGATGAATATAGATCATAGATCTTAATTTGATGCAATCTCCAGAAGTTTCCTAAACCCTAATTAGGTCATGCATCAAAGAGGAATTGTTTTCTATATAAGGACCTATATAGAATAGATCAAATGTTGTTGTTATGTTAAGGAGATATTGTGGGGCAGTTATACTAATGGAATCAAAAGGGAAGAAGCTACTGAAGAGAAGAGTTATCGAGCAATAGAAAAGGAAGGAATTGGTTATATCAATCATTGGAGGTGATATGTTGATACTGAGCATAAAGGATATCTAAGTTAGAAAAGTAAGTTGCATTAAATCAGGCCACTAGTGTTACTTTCTTACCATTGTAGCAAAAAAATCCTTTAACAAGGTAGACCTAATAGTCTGTATAGTAAATCTCCTAACTAAGTGCACATTTCGTGAATGTTGCAAAACCCTTGAGAAGATGGATTTTGGCATATCCTATTGGATTACTCCTAACAGAGTAAGTCACCAAAAGTGACACTTATGTATGCCCTAATAGGAAACCTTTATGTTGCAATAGTCAAGGATTTGTAGGTGTCATCCCCACTGCAATTTTCCCTCTGACCAAGGGTTTTTGCATGACCAAATCAGTGTATCAATGTGTTGAATGTGTTAATGGTTTATGTTATGCACCTATAGTTTTAGATCTTTAATTTACTTTATGTTATTCATGAAAAGTTACTATGATTATGCATATTAATAGAGTACATCAATCATAAGGGATATCTAATTCCAAAGGGTTTAAAGTTTTCAAACATATTGGTTCACCCTCCCTCTCAGCATCTCACCTTTCCTAAATATTCCAATAGTATTACCTGCCAAGTGAAGCCCTTGTACCCATGTACCTCAATTGGTTCTAATTTTTTATCTACTTATTTCATGCAACAATAATTTATTTTACTTTTTGGTTAAATTAAGGATTTAGGTCATTTGAAGATTCACCAATAATTTCTAAGAATAATATAGCATCTAGTACTTCATTTTGTATGGGGAAATTATGTCTAATGGGTTCTCTTTGAATCCATATAGTTAATCCTTTAATGAACTAGATTTTTCACTATGAAATGCTTATTTTTTCATGATAATTTTGAACATAAATCTTTAAATCTTGATTCTTCTTGCACAAAATATTGGTTTAGAGTTCCTCACCATCTTCAAAAATACAAATTATATTTTTAAGAATTATATTTAGATGCTCAATTTCTGCCAAGATATTTTTCTTGATTTTTTTAGGTGTTTTTTTTAGTTTTAGCTTAATTCAAGATAGAATATCAAGGCTTGTTCTCTTCTTATAAGAATAACTTCAAATAGTTGAATCTTATGGACATCATTATTAAAATCTTACACTCTTCAAGAAACCTCACAATTTTTTCAATATTGTGATGTATTTGTGCTCTTTTTACAATGCTTCACCAAATACATTCATCGCCTCCAAATTGAATAAGAATATTTTTATAACATATTACAACTTATGATCTATGGTATTCACATAACTTTGGTCTCCACTTGTAAAGTCATATGAGAAAAAATATTAAAACTTAGGAATGATATTTATAAGGACAATATCATCACCTTTGTCACCTAAAAGTATGGGTGCTTCTTTACTCTATAATTAAAGGATATGCATTTCATAATTATTGTAGAATATTCTCTTGAATCTACACATAAAATAATTCCAATGATAGCTTAGATCGTCACTATTTGTGGACATGTATTCAATCTCAATATTGGTAGCATTTGGTACATAATGTTTCATTCATTGTGATGATCTTCTCATACAAATTTCTACATCTAAACACCCATATGCAATTATTTATGAATTTAATCTCACATTTGCATCACATCATTTGTGCTTGTTATATATTCTTGAACTTTTGTGATTTTTGCATAATTTCTTTGGCATATTATGCATTGTATAGTGTTATTACCAATCATCTTTGGCATATTATGCATTGTATACTGTTATTACCAATCATCTTTGAATGAATTCGCCTGATGTCTAATTAGATTTTTATTTTTTTGGAGCAAAAGTGGATCTCTAATTAGATATTATATAAGATGACAAGGAATTATCCCATAGAGATTTTCTACATATTTGTATATAACATCTTTGTCTACTAGTAACATTTTGGTCCAATGTAATGTGACATTTTAAATAATTTATAGAAAAAGTAGATAAAAACATACTTGAGGCTTAATTGATTGAAAAATTGGTCAATATTATGAGTTAGAATATGAATTAAGAGCTTTGGAATTAATTATATTAGGTGTTCATGTAATAATTCATATGTTAGCATTTTGTCATTGGTAAATCTAATTTGATCATTATTCTTACAAGTGTTTCAATAATTTAACCAAAATTCTTCATATTAGTGGCTACCAAATAAATAATTATTCATTCTCAAATTTTTTGCATGTACTAATATGTTAGCTTCATTAAACTTTTCTATTTTCTCTGCAAAAGCTATTATATTTATCATTATGCACTATTTACTAAGATAATACAATGAACAATAAATACTCAAAATAAGATCTTGGTAATTAAACTAAAATGTAAATGATTCTAGACTTAATATTTATTCCCTTTCATGTACTTTATGATTAACTCCACATTGCAGCTTTTATAGACTAGCTTCACCATCCAAGTCTTACCCAAAACATGAGAATAATTTGTTTTTCTTAAAGAACTATATACGAAACACAAATAGAAGGCATTATTCAAAATTACATATTACATTCATAGGAAAAAAAATATTTATAAGAATAAATACTCATATATATTAGATCCAAACTCATTTATTTATTTTTTCTTTGTATAACAATCATGTTTTTACTCTATTTTTATAGAAAAATAATGAGGGATTACAAATAGACATGATTTTTCCATATTCTCGCAAATATGAAACAAAATGTGAAGTTTAAATTATTTCCATTTTTTATGCATCCATGGTGCTTTTTAGTATTGTGTCATTCTTGAATAGTTATTTTCCTCTTGTCCTTCCCTACCAGCTAACCTTAGTTGTCTTTTGGGATTTTAAATATATTTTTCTAGTGCAATATGGTAGCAATTATGCTTGTCTTCTAATGTCTTGAGGTGTGGGCTTCTCTTTGTCTCTTCTTATCCCTTCTATTTAAACAAGAATTGATTGGTAGAGTTGGAGGGGTGTTTCTTTGGTTTTGTAATCCCTTACTCAGTCCAAGGGCCTATGGTATTTTTTCCTCTTTTACGTGTTCTTGGGTCGACTTGGTTTCATAGATTAAACCTTTGGGGTTTAGTGTGCTTGCTTCAAAGAGACTCTGAAAGAACACTGTGAGACTCTTTTAATAGATGGTGAGGAGTTAAATCAAGTGATTGTTTATCTTCTTCACCATAATCTAGGCATTTACCCATATACATGATGGTGTGATATTCAAAGTAGTTTTTTATTATTCTCCTTCAAGTGGTGGAATGTTTGGACTGAGTGTTGGAGGTGGTCAATCATTTGGTAGATGTTTAGTACTGGGAAAATGTGGTGAAGAGAATTGAAACAAACAACCTTGATGTTGTCTCAAGTAGGCTTGGCCCTAGTTTTTACTTTGGTAGGGACGGTTGTCAAGAAAAAATAAGAGAGGCTTGGGATTGGTTCAATATTTCTTATGTAAACAATTATGCTTCCATGAACCTCTTTCATGGTAAGAATGAAGATTTCTTTAAATCAGTTGATAAAATCATCTTGTGGGATTACTTTTATGGGGTGGCCTTGATCATGACTAAATTGGATGATTTTTAGAATTTGTTTATTGTAGAGTATCTTCCTCTCTTTTATGTTGTTATGCTAGAATTTTTCCTACTTCCAACCTTCCCTTCTTCAATCTTTTCTTCTATGTGTTATGGGCTTCTTCATGGTGTGTGTGCTATACTTCTTCATGTTGAATGTGGTGGTTAAGGGGTTCTTTTCCTAGAGCTTTCCTTCATCTTTGTTGACATCATTTAGAAATTATTTTCATAGCTTTCTTATTATACTACTTTTACTTAACATATTATAGAATATAGATGTTTCCTTAAAACAATATGATATCAATATCATCATAATATAATTAATAATTATTATTTTTGAAACTTTGTAATTACTTGAAGATTGATAGACATGCACTAACAAAACAAATTAAATAAATTTCACCACTCAAACAAATTTTTCATACATGTCAATGATGAATATAAATGTTTAGCTCATATATGTTTTTTAGATGAAGTACAAATGAACATAACATATCATAAACAACAAAGAATCCAAAAAAAAAAACTTGCCACATTTTATATATATGTTTACCAGAGCATTTGCAACCATCAAATTTGATAAAAATTCTCCCTTTTTAATATATGTCATTGTAAGTCTTGTTTCAAAACTCCCATTTTGCTATAGACAATGTGGACACCAACAAAGGTTCTCATGTCTTGATGTACACATTGTCCATTCCATGTTTCGAAACTCTCATTTTGGGAATAGATTGAAGCAACCATATTAAAAAACAAATTTGAAATCTCTCAAATTTCTTTGCTATTTCCATAAATAGCTTTTTTGATTGTCGAGCAAACAAGAGATGACCCAGCTTATATATTTGGGCTCTTATTGCCCAATATTTGCATAAATTACTTTTCAATTGAGTCTTTTGTTGAACAAACAACTCAAGTATGGAATTGGATGGTTGTATTGACTGTTTTTTCCACTTTTGAACCCTGTATGACAAGTTGAAAATTTGTTAGACCATATGAATAAATGAGTTAAAATTTTAGAAAAATGTCAAAAAGACAGTTAAATTTATTATTAAACGATCAATATTTATTTTAGGCAACTTAGGCTTTACTTAATAATATGCATACATGTGATTTTATAATATGTATAATATATATGTCTTATTAATATATATTATTTTATATAACATATATTTGTGTAAAAAAATGTTTATATTTATATATCTTGCTATTTTGATTATAAAATAGTTATATTATTTTAGAATCTTGTTAAAATAGAATAGAATAAATTTTAAAAACTTATTTTTAGTAATTTTCAATATTAATATGTTATATATATGTTTTTATATTATTTGTTATATATTTATATTATTTAAAGTTCTTTTAGAAACTTGCTTCTTTATCTGAAATTTTTTATGTATTAGAAACTTGCTTCTTTATTTGAGATTTTTTATGTATTACTAATTTAACACTATAAGTATGTATAGAGACTTTTTATATATTGCTAATTTATATTTATTATTTTCTAGTTTATAAAAATTTTAATTTTTTAAAATAATTTGTTAACTTATTTTTAAATAGAAATTTGATAATTAGATTTTTTCTTAAAACATAAAATGAAAATAAGTCTCCACTCCTTAAAAAATCATATGATACGTAGGTGTGGCCATCAAATTCTAAGTCTAATACCACTTGTCTCTTTGTACTTTTTTTATGTATCAAAAAAATTGACCAAATTTGTGATATTACTATCAAGATTCAACTATTTAATATTTAAGTCAAATTCATTAACTCAAAAACTACATAGTTGAATTAATGTGGATTTCAATGACTATAATATTAACAACAAAATAAAAAAACTAAGGGCTCGTTTGGCCACAAGAATAGGAAAATTTGTTATTCTAGATTTGTTATTCTGCACTTTGTTTGGTTCTACAAAAAAGAAATTAGAATTTGAGTTGAAATTAAAATTCTAGTGGAGAGCAGCCATCATTGTGGCAAACATATAGGACTTCAACATTCTAAGTTCACACGGTTAGCATATAGATCTATGCAACAGGCATCTGCTCTGACTTTGGAGGGTGTTGGTTCATCATTGTTGAGTCAGTATGAGTCATTCGCTCAAGCAATGACATTGTAATTTTCTCAGATAATCTCGCTATTAAAGATGAACAAACGTAGCACAAACATTTCTCATACATCCCTCAAAACACTCTATAAAGTTGAGGTGTTGAGGTTTAGTAAATTAAAATCTCACATATATTGGGATCTTTAGAAGCATTTGAGCTCTGGACCAGAGGCCCAAAATTTTCAATGCATTCCACTTGACATTTTGACCCAAGACAACACATACAAATAGATCCTTAACAAGAAATGCCTTGTCTAACATCACTTGGAGACACCAACTTACATTTGTTGACATTGGGCATTACCATTGGCCCAAGCCCCACATTGAGCGCATCCAATCCTCCATCGTCAAAAATTGCATTACCTTTTTGCATTAGCCTTTGTAACGGAACTGGAATTTGTATCAAATAGTCAAAAGTAAAATTGGAATGGGAATTGGTATTCCAATTCTACCTATTTAGGTGGAATAGCAAATGTTAGGGCCTGTTTGGTTGCTAGAATAGGAATAGAAAATTTGGAATACATTTTCTATTTTCCATTTGGTTCATCAATTGGAATAGGGAATAGGAATACATGTTCTCATTTTCCCTCCAAAATGAGCTTATACCCATTCCAAAAAATAGTTGTTATTGGAATAGCCATTCCTATTCTCCATTCATGGGCCCGTTTGGTTGCGGGAATAGGAATACATATTTTGGAATACTTATTCTGGAATAGAAAATGGGGGTACATATTCCTATTCTCTATTTGGTTCAGCTAGAATTTGATGGGGAATTCACGGACTCAAAAATTTATGTTTTCTAAAATAACTAAAACTGGAATAGGAATACATATTCTAATTCCACCTATTTAGGTGGAATTGCAAAACCTCATTTTTTTGGCCAAAATTGGAATACATATTCCTATTTTATTTTGTATTCCAATTCCAAGTTAGTGCATCCAAACAAAGAACTCAAAATTTTAAGAATTTACATATGCCTATTCCACTTGTATTCCCGTTGCTAAACCGGTGTTTTTGGGTCAAAATTGAAATGCATATTCTTATTCTCAATTCCAATTTGACACACAAGAGAGAATTTAAGATATTATTATTCTCAATTCCAATTTGACACACTTAAAAGAGAAAGTTAAGATTTTTAGAATTTATAGATGCCTATTACAATCTAATTCCCCCTACCTACCAAACCTTATGAAAAGAGAATTAGAAAAGTCAAAGAGCCAAATAGCTCAGTTAGGAGCCCTTTAAGCCGGGCCCTCTCATTCATCATAAGATCATCTTTCCAAAACATCTCAGTGCATCTAAAAACTGGATAGCTGTTCTGCAAACTGTGTGTTATATACCTCTGCCCGAGTCACCATCATGGTGAAAACAAAATTTTGATTAGTGAGCCTTCGTTCTCCTTTCCTATCAAGAGTTAGTCCTTTACAGCTTAACATAATAAAGGCGCAAGACCGGCATATACCATTTTTGCCAGATATCTGCCCTTCCAATTTCATTCAAAATGTTGTGAAAGCTTCACCAAGGGCTCATATCATCTCTCGTCTCCACCACCCATTTCCTCATTCTTTGTCATTTATAACATAGTAATGTGGAGGATTTTCCTACGTTCAATCTTCCTCGCGTACACACAATTTATACATGTTTTTCCTTTGAATTCCACACTGGCATTCAACTCTGTTGCGTTTCATGCAAGACATCTCTTATTAGTTGCAAAAGAATATACTTCTTCACCAAATTTCTCATTGGGTTTATAAATAGGAGATTCCATGTTAGTCTCGTTGAGATTGTGAAACATTTTTGTTGTGACCAAAGAATGGCATCCTCTCGTTTATTGCAATCACACAATGTGGGTCTTTGCAAAACCCAACATTCTGTGAGGGGAGTTGCAAGGATTATAACTTGTAGGCCTTCCAAAAAAATAATTTGTAAGAGGAGGCCACCGATGTGTTTGAGGCAAAATAAGGTATCAGCAAAAGAAGTAATCATTTGGGAGTTTCCCAAAAAAGGACTGGATTTACAACCAGAGAAGAATGGAACAGAAGGTTTGATTAAAAAAGTGAGTTTCACATATAGAAAATTATGTTGCAGTCATGTTGAACCATTTAATGTTCAATTAGAATGTTAATTTATAATTTTATAGAGTGTATGTGCAGGTAGTTTTTTACCTTGATGGGTGTGGGTGGTGCACTTACATTTACAGGTTCTATTCTCTGCTTCTTCAGGGTTTTTTTTCCCTCTTTTGCACCACGTTCTTTTCCAAATTTATTGGTCTTTTGATTTTTAATTACAGATCATATTTCACAATTTACTATGAGGGAAAAAAAAAAAATTAAAAATGCAGCTAAACATCTAATCCAATTTGATGTTGGAATCATTTATCAAATACTTTCATCGTCTTCCAATTTTCAAAGGGGTTAGAGTCTGCCCATGAAATTCTACCCCTTGTAGAAGCAATAGGTAAGAGTGTTACCATTGAAACTTCTTTATTTGTTTTTTTTTGTTTTAACCTTTTGATTTGATTAAACACTCACATCCATCATGCTCATGCATATTTGTTTG
Source organism: Cupressus sempervirens (assembly GCA_028749045.1). Taxonomy (NCBI): domain Eukaryota; kingdom Viridiplantae; phylum Streptophyta; class Pinopsida; order Cupressales; family Cupressaceae; genus Cupressus; species Cupressus sempervirens. The sequence continues at coordinate 502,175,710 of CM053785.1, forward strand.
GTTTCAGATATATATTTGTTGGGAATAGTAGTACTCATATTTGGCATTGGTCTGTACGAGCTGTTTATCAGTTGCCCTTATAAATTCATCAAATACTGAGATTTTGTATGTAGATCTTCATCAGCTTTTAACCTGCATTATAATTGTATAATAATTTTTAGTATCAATGTTCCAGATCATACTCATCTATTATTCATGATTTTTTCCTTCTTTCATATCTCTCATTCTGATAATAGATCGTATAATGTGATCCCAAATGTACATACAAAAAATTATCATACAACTGAACGTAGAAATAAAACTATCATTTATTATAAACTATAAAAATCTATTTACTTTAAAGTTGAGATTTATCGAATACTAAGATTTTGTATGTAGATCTTCATCAGCTTTTAACAACAGAAAATAGTTATTACAGTGATCAGTCTCTGGGTGGGATAGCTACAGGTGGCAGGCAAGATTTTCAGAGACTCAATGCCATCGTTTCAATTAAACAGTAATGTTGTAAATATATAAGAAACGAATTGTTGAGGATGAAGGAAGAAATTCCAGTGATGTAGACAAGTGGCGTAGGTGATGGAATAAATGAGTAAGCTTGTGTGGAGGAGTGGAGCAATACAGACAGAGACTAATCGCACGCATCAAAATCATCAACCTATTTTATTCCCATCAAAAGTCTTCACTTTAACATCACAACGTATTGTATTGGGATAGTGTAAAGTCTTTTTTAACAAATAAAAAAATTGTGGTGTATATTTAAAAACCTTTATCTCATGATGTCCTTAAAGAACCAATATCTCATGATGTCTCTATAAGATCTTTAGAAATAGTAAAATGTTACAATACTTATAGTATATTTTAATAGTTATGTACTTTGTGTGCATATGATTTTATTACTAATTTTAAAGGAGTTCAAAAATTAACTATTGATGAAATGTCATGATGATGATGGAATGCCATGATCGTGATGGAATGCATTAACAATCCATAGTCATGATGATGATGGAATTCCGCAATGTAGATGGAATGAACTAACAATCCATAGCCATGATGATGATGGAATGTCATGAAATAAAATTATTATGGATTGTAATGTATTCCATCACCACAAGGGTATTGCTTCACCATGAGACCAAATTTTGAACAGCTCATCAAGCCCTATCTATGCTACCACATTCTTCATGCATTTCTAAAAACACTAAAATAGGTTCTTTTGAACAAGCCATGGATACTTGGAAAAATTCTCTCAAAGCATAATAGCAAGCAATATCATAGACAGGGCAATGAACTATCATAGACAAGAAAGCAATATAAAGATAGTGAAAATTTATGGAAATTTTTGTATATTTGTTTTGATATTTGATAAACGATGATCATTAATTATGTAAATTCAATTTCCCTTAACATTATCCATTCAATCAAAGTACCAAGGTTTTTTTTTTTGAAGAGTTGATTATCTAATAAACTATGACAATCAAAATTGCAAGATTATGGAATTTGGCACCTTTCGGTTCCATTTGCTTGAAACCCCTCTCTTCGCAGCATTCACTTGCACCCTTCCCTTTGTGGAGTTCAAGATATGTGTGGCATTCAATTGTGTCCTTTTGCACACAACTACAAATGTTTGCAAAAAAAAACTCAGAAATTGCCCAAATCGAACAGAAACCAAAAACCCACAACTACAAATGTTTGCAAAAAAAAACTCAGAAATTGCCCAAATCGAACAGAAACCAAAAACCCACATATTTACCTGTGTATAGAATGATTACTTGTGTGTGCATCATCGACCCCTCATTGTAAATTTTGGCTTATAAGATATATGAGTGATGCATCTATTGTTTTTCTTTTAATATTTCCTATATTTTTCATAATTCTGATGAGTGTTGGTATTATTTCTTTTAAAGCAAATTTTACGCAAAATGCCTAGTTCATTAGAATTTGAGGCCAAATGCATTGTTGTTAGAACATGAGTTTGATGTCATTCATGTCATTATAATTTTTGGTTTTATTAATGTTAACATATTTGATGCATATAAAAGGATCATTTATGATTTGGTTTATTTGTTGTATCGATTGATGTGTGTACCAATATCCACAGTGTATCGATAGAAGTGTTCACTAAAGGATGTGCTTTGACTATTTTTCCTTATTCATATCAAGATGGTTTTATTTTGTGTGCAATACATGGTGGAATATTCTTTTGGGTTTGCTCCTGTTTAGATCATGTTCATTTATGTTTTGGTCCCAATAGATACCAACTAAAGCATTGTTCATATTCATTGGTACCAAAAGTATTGGAGATAGTGTTACATGTTAGCATACATGAGACATATTGTTTTGAACAAGGTGGTCCATTTTTCATTCCTCACCACCACAAGAATCCTTTGGTATGACCTATTTCAAATCGATCTTGGGCAACTTGGTTGATAATCCAGTAGTATAACAAGATTGATGATTTGAGTTATTTATGTGGTGCATGATGCTTGGATGCAAGTAATATGTGAAGTATTTATGAATTTAACAAGTGAAAATTTGTGTTGATGATCATACGAGTTGATGCAATTAGTGGCAGATTGTAATATTGTTTTTGTATTGTAGGGTGTCAATGATAATGACTTTAGTGGTGGATTAAATCATTATTTCTTATATTCTGGCTACAAGCCTAATTGTTTGGTAGTGATCCTATTCATATTGGTAGCAAGATAGTTTTTCTAGCCCTTGGTAGTTAACCTTTGCAACCCTTGGTAGTTAATCTAATTGGTAGTGAGTCAAGTCATAGTGAGAAAAATGATAATGAGAAAACCAATAGTGAGTTATTTGTAAAAATTACCTTAACTGATATACATTTCATGAGAATTCTAGCTTCTCTGTGGTTTTTCCTAGTTTCATTTCCCATTTAATTTTAGTGTTCATTGTGTTGATGGTTTTGTGCCTTCATGTTTAAATGTTTGTTATAATTGTATGATTTGTTTAAGTATCTATCATATTATCAAAAGCTTTAGAAAGTGTTTGTGAATAACTGATTCACCCTGTCTTAATTATTTGACATGTTCAAAAAATTGATATGAATATTCACTACTAGATATTCTCACCGTTATCAATTCTTGTTGAATACTTGGTCTCAATCCATTTACATAATAGAAAACCTTCTTCTATTGGATTCAAAATGACCTATTCTAATAAGGCCTTGATATAACTCTTTCAAGTATAATCTTGAAAAAAAAATCCCACCTCTTCAACCCTTGCATTTTCTTCAATAAATAAAGCTCATAGTCAACAAGAATGAACTATCTCTGCAATTTTCCACCACCTAATACAATATTGTTTTATTCTCCTTCCATTTTCTATTTCTCTCCAACAAAACATTTTTCCACCAAATTTTAGCAAGACTTTCAACCTGGCCTTTGTGAATATTCCCCTCTCAAGATATTCTAGTTTCTCATACTCAAAATACACTTCCCTACCATTGATCCAATCGATCAACTCTTCTAGATTAAGATTTCCAAAAAAAAGGAAAAGTTTCAATTTTTTCTCTCTTTCCAAGCTTGCATATGGACATAAAAAACCTAGTGACATCATGATCTTTAGTCATTTCTTTCTCTTCTTCAAACTATCCTTCAAATTTCTCCTCAATTTCTTCTCTTTCCTAGATTTAAATCCTCTACACAACTCCCCTTGTAGTGATTGTCATTGTCTCTGGAGGGCTCTAAAACCCTCTTCTATCACACCGATGATCCTTCCACCACAATTCCTTCATGGAGGAATTTTACTAACTTATTTCTCAAACTCACAACTATACGTATGGTGCAAACTACTAAATGTTTGATGATCTATTTTCACACTCAATAACATATACTTTTATACACATCATGAAAGGTACTCCTCTTCCTAACCCAAAATCACACAAAACAAAAAGAAATAAACACATCAAACTGAAGAATAATTTCTATGTATGTTGAAACTTTTGCTGATACAAATATTGTTAAGGATGAGTTTCTTCTCAATATAGAAGACATTTCAGATTTATTAGACATATAATATCAAAAACATGTTCAAAAAAATGGTCCCAATATTTTCGCAATCTACTAGAATAAACACATTCATGGATTAGTAGATATTGAGGATATAATTGATGAATCAATGATAGTTCCAAGAAGGATGATACATTAGCTAATGACTCTCAAAAGGATGTGCTCAACAAAGGTTACTCTATGATACACCAAATAATCTCTTACATGATAGAAAACAAGAGGAGATAGGTGAGGGATTTTATGAAGAGTCATTGTACAATAAAACCATACAAAAACATGAAACAAAGTGTGAAAGAATGGACAAAATATTTTTGCAAGAATAGGCTTGTGGTTGTCAAACTTTTGTTTGTCAAACTTTCACCAACCATAACAATAACATTTGGTTGTTAAACTTTTCATAAGAAGAGGCTTGTGGTTGGGGATGGCTACAACCTCCACAAAATAACTGCCTTACACCACCACATATTAAAATAAAAATTAAAAAAATTCTCTCTTCATTATAATTCTAGTAAGAGAAACGTTCCTTTGGGTTAGAAATTCTACTCCTTTGCATGATTTTTTAAAGTTTTATTCTCTTTGAACGCAGCAAAAAAAATGGCCTTGGAAGTGAAAGAGGTAATAATTTTTTTTGCCATGACCAATACCCTGGCCTATTGTCAATAATTATGCTTTCCCAAATAACCCCCCGATCCTCCTTTATTTTCTTTTCCTTCTTAGTAATTCATTTTTCCATCCACCAACCATTACCAAACTACCCCTTCTCTCCCACCATTTTTCCTATACTTTCTAAATCATTATTTAATGTAATCCTCCAAAGTTCATGTCTCTTAAATCTTTGACTTCCTTGTAAATATGGTTTGTAATCCCATGTGAAATGATTCAAATCCCCACTTTAATAACTCTAAAGGGCCTTTTTCCATGTACCTTCCTCTTATTAAAAAAAATCTAAAAAAATAGAGTAACTATACTTTCACTTTTGTTTCTCTCTTTATGTATAGACTTGGAGAAATTTCCTTAGTTTACTATAAATATAAAAATTTGTTTAAAGGATTCCTTTTGTAAAAGAATTTTTTTTTTTTATGTATTTAAAATAAGAATTTATAAACATTTAGTTTATAAATAAAATATTTATCGTATTTGATAACATTCTAACTTTAATATCTTCTAGGGATATAATTTTTTGAAATGAAGGAAGGAGCGGGAATGAGCAAGAAGCTAGGTGTGGATGTTGGAGGAGGACAAAATATGGATTGTAGTCCTTCTAGTGTGGGACAGTAGGATGAATCGGTGTTTGGGGAGCTCCAAACTAAGGAATTTATAGATTTTGGAGACGTACAGGATATGGGGGACCCCCCTTTGGATGTCCCTTCCATACTCCAACCTGAATGCAAACTAGGAAGTTATGTGGCATCTGCTACACCACATGTAACAAAAAGTAATGGGGATTCTTCCAAGACTAACCCTATGGTCGCCTCTTACAAAGAGTCTTCATCAGTTGTGGTAAAGGATGGTGTGCCAGGTCACAACTCAATTTTTGGTGGTGGGGAGAGACAAGATGATTTGGGTCAAAAGTGACACCTACTCATAAACCTTGGCCTTCGCTTTTTGGCATTAAACCTTCGCAGAAGTCCTCCTTTTTGTCAATAAAGAATATTTTTAATTCGGCTAGTGGTAAATACAAGATTTTCATTCCTTATCAACTGGTGGATTATTTAGTTAACTCTATGGCTTTTATTTTAGTTGGTATGTTTATGGGCCCTCATCCCAATATTGATGTGGTTCAAGACCATGTGAAAAAATAATGGAAACTAAAAGGGTATGTGGAGATAATGCAAAGGCTCTTTTTTGTTTTCTCTCTCTAACAAAGAAGACCTGGAGAGTATTATGTGTGAGGGTCCCTAAACGGTTGGTAGAGCCACTTTAGCTTTGAAGAAATGGTCCCCTAAACTGGAAATGAATGATTCAATCTTTGTCTCAGCCTTGGTGTGGGTTCATCTCCCTGGCCTTCCACTAGAATTTTGGAATGACGATGTTTTCAAGGGTATAGCTGAATCTTTTGGAGAACTCCTCTTTATTGACTCCATGACAGTTGCTTGAACTAGACTGGTTTGTGCTCGTATTTGTGTATGTGTGGGCTAGTATACTGACCTCCCAACCTCAATAGACATAGTTTCTAAATTGGTAAAGACAGTTTAGCCAATTGAATATGAATCAATTCTCTTTGCCTATTTTTTATATTAAAAAACAAGACACTGGGTGAAGAAATGCCCCTAGAGTGTTCAGAAAATTCAAAATAAAAAAAAGGTAGGAATCAAGAAAAAGTGGATCTGCCAAGATATCACTACTTTAAATGTACCCTCTAAGGGAGAAAATGCAGATAAGAACAATGATAGCACCAACGGGACTATTATAGAAGGAGCCCACTTGAACTTAGATCCTGATATGCATCTTTCAGCTAAAGGTGCTAAGAAGAGCCCTATGAGGATCCTTGGTCTTATGGCTAAGAAGTAGAACTTGGGATCTAATGTTCCTCTCTCCCCTCAACCTGATCTTGAGGTAGAGGAGGGAGAAATCCAGGAGGAGGAACTTTCCTTGGATGCTCCATCTATCATCCCAAATTCCCAACCTTATGATTTTTTTGAGGAACCTCATCCATGTGGTGTCTTGGTACTTTTGATGGGGTAATGGCTACTACCCCCATGAGTTGGGGAGACATCATAACTAAGGAGCAAAGAAAATAGGACAATGAGGGGGGTTGGTCAACAGTTGCGAGAAAAAAGAGGGTCATCCAAACCAAAGGTACCTACAAGTAAGGATTGTGATCCAAAGGTACTTCAAAGCTTGGATGAGGATCCAATGATAAAAAGAAATAGGGGAAAGGACCTTCCAAACCTCAAGGTGGAATGACAACCAATAATCAACCCAAGAAAGATGTTGGTTCTCCTAAATCAAGTGTGGGAAGGTTGTCAAAGATTACAACCCATGATAAGGAGAGAAAAAGGGATACTACAAATGGTAGACAACTTACCATCACTGAAGTATGTTCCCCTATTAAAATATGAAGATTTTTTCATGTAACATAAGAGGGATGAATGATCCTCACAAGTAGGATATTTTGAGAAACACATGTAGAGATCATAGACTTGACATTTTGTTTATCCAGAAACTAAGATGAAAAAAGAAAAAATGGAATGGATTTAACTGTTTAAGAACAATATTGTCATGAGAGAGGATTTTGATGGGGTTTCCAGCAGTACTAATATTGTTTGGAATCCTAGAAGTGTGAAAGGTGATCCTCTTTTTGTTAGGGATAACATTCTTACCATAAAATTCAGTGATACTAAAAATGGACACCAATGGATGTGCCCAAACATTTATTCCCCTAATGTTAAATATGCTAAAGCTAGATTCTAGACTACTGTCTCAGATCTAATTCGTAGATTCCCTTCAAATTTTTGGATGCTCATGGGTGATTTTAACACACCTCTAATGGAATTCAAAAAATATGGAGGGTCCCAATCCAATTTGGAGTGTACAATGGATTTGCAGAACTTTATCAGTTGCAATGGTCTCTTTGACCTTGACCTTCAAGGGGCAAGTTTCACTTGGAGTAATAGGCTGAGATTCAGGGAGGATTGTATTCAGGTTAGGTTGGATCGCTGCCTATTATCTTGTGGTTGGATTTCCAAGTTTCAATGCTTCTTGGACATCCTCCCCATAAGTGGCTCTGATCACTTTCTGTTGTCTTTTAAAGCTTCTCCTTTGCAAGTTAATAAGCATTTTCCTTTTAGATTTGAGCGCATGTAGACTCTTCACAAGGATCTTTCTAATTGCATCTATTCTTGGTAGAACATTGACATTCAACATATTGTAATGTTCAAAGTGGCCAAGAAACACAAAAATGTTAAAGTCAATGTGAAAAGATGGAACTGCAAGATTTTTGGGGACATATTCGAGTCTAAAGACAATGTAAAGTTGGAGCTTTCTAACATTCAAGATTGTATACAATATGATGGTGGTGACCCCAGTCTAGTTCAAGTTGAGAAGGAATTTCTTGTTGCTTATCATGATATAATCTCAAAAGAAGAGTTGTATTAGAGATAGTGGTCCCGTGTTGATTGGTTAAAGGTTGGAGAGAAAAATACCTGTTCCTTTCATATTGTTGCATTGAAACATAAAGCCTCAAATAATATTTTGAGGATTATATATGGTAGTGATATTCTCTCCAAAGAGGATTTCATTAAGGAAGTGGCGGTTAACTTCTTCTCCTCTCTCCTTTTTGCTAAGAATTCCCTTTCATCATATTGTTAGAACAAGTTGTTGGAAAATATCACTATTTCTATTTCTGAGGAGAGGAATAATGAGTTATCTGCGATAAGGAAATAAAATATATGTTGTGTTCTCCTTTGAAGGGGACAAAGCCCTAGGACATGGTGGAATTTGTATGTTCATCTTTCAACTCTATTGACACATTATTAATAAGGATGTGGTGAATGCGGTTAATGAATTCTCTGGAGCTAGAACCCTTTTGAAAAAACTTAATGCTACTTTTATGGTACTTGTACCTGATATTCTAGGTGTTGATATTATGAAGTTTAAACCAATTAGCTTATGTAAATCTATTTATAAAATCATCTCAAAGGTCTTAACTTCTAGAATTATAAAACTACTACCTTTTCTGATTTCTACACACTAGAATGGCTTTGTTCCTAGTAGGTAAATCCTAGATTCCATTATTACAGTTCATAGGAACATTCATTTTCCCTCATTCTTGCAAAGAAAGAAGGTATTCTTCTGAAACTGGATATGGAAAAAACCTATGACCGGCTAGACTTGGGGTTATTAATGAATGTTCTTTCTACATTTGGATTTGATGTCAAAGATAGGGAGCTAATTTATCAAATCATATCGATGGTGTCTACTAGGGTCCTTGTTAATGGCTTGCCATCTCTTTTTTTCTTCTGATCAAGAGGGATTAGGTAAGGGGGTTTATTTCTCTATTCTTGTTCTTTATTATGGCTGAAAGTTTATGAAGATTAATCTAATCCTAAATTAGAAAAGGGCTTCCAGAGGGCTCAAACCTTCCTCTTCTAATCTCATCTGCTCTCATGAGCAGGTTTTTGATGATACTATTACTATGGGCAAGGCTACAGTGGCTGAAGTGAGGGGATCTAAGCAAGCTATTAATATATATTGTAAATTTTTAGGCCAAATGATCAATTAGAATAAAAGAAATATTATTTTCATTAATACTCCAAAAGCTAGGCATATGAGAATTGATAATATACTTTGTTGCTCTATTTCTATTCTACCAGCTACGTATATGGATCTTCCTTTGGGTCTAAAACCATATGATACTTTTTGGAGATCCCTGGTGGATAGATTTCAAAGGAAGCTTGTTGGATGGAAGGGAGCCATCCTAAGCAAGGCTGGTAAATTATAGCTTCTCAAGTCCTCCCTTTAGAACCTCCCAATTTATGTTGTGAGTCTTTCAAGATTCCTACCAAATTTAATAATTTTTTTGAGAAGATTCAAAGAATTTTTTTATGGATTTGGATGGAAATTATAAAATGCTTGCCTCTAGTAGCTTGGGATCAAGTCTACAAATCTAAGAAGCTCATAGTCTAGGTATTAGAAAGATTAAGGACTTTAATTAAGGCCTTCTATCTAAGCAATCTTGGAGGGTCTTTCATGAAGACAATAGGGAATGAAACCTGATTTGGAAGGAATAATATATCTCCCAGACTAGGAATTTTTGGGATTTTTTGGCCTCTAGCAGTATTTCTAATTGTTTTTCTATCTCGAATATTATCCAAATTACTAAAGATGTTCTTGGAAAAGGCACCAAGTGGAAGATAGGGGATGGTAGGTGCATTAGTTTCTGGGAAGACAAGTGGGCTTTGAATTCTCCTTGCAGTTTGTTTGAAGAGTTTAGGGACTTTATGGAGCCATGTAAAAACAACTTTATTTTGGTTATTTCATATTATTGAAACAATGGTAGCTAGGTGGATTTTTCCTCTCTAGATGCGAGACTACTACCTTTATAGAAGATTCTCAATTGGATCTCGGTGGCTTTGAATTCTCGAGACACCATGATTTAGATGGCAAAGTCTTATGGTGCCTTCTCTATCTCTTCATCTTTTCTACTTATACGAGATCAGGGTGATGCTCCTTATTGGGCCAATTGCTAGCTTAAGTTTTTGATTCCAAAGATCAATATCTTTTATTGGATCTTTGTTCAAGGAAAATTTCTAATAATTGATAATCTATGTAAGAGAGGTTTATTTATCCCTAATAAATGTTCTCTCTATTTGAATGATATCGAATTGGTCATTCATCTCCTTTGATAATGTCCTTTCTCCCTTGAGATTTGGTCTTTTCTAATCAAGAAACAAAACATCCCTTGGGTTTTCCTATGCTCTCTTCAAGATTTTGTGCTCCATTGGAAATGCCCTATCAAGCACCCACTTTTGGTTACCCTCTAGGATTTTATGATGCCCCACACTATTTGGGGAATTTGTAAAGAGAGAGAAAATAAGAATTTTAGTGATTCAACTCTTTCTCCTAAGGTTTTGGCTATCAAGACTGTTGTTGCTATTTCTAAGAATTTGAATCATTTCCTCTCTAGTATTAAGATTCACCCTTTTTGTGATTCGGATCTTGAAATTTCTCCTTGCTAGTAATTAAATGTTAATCAGGTGGGTCACAACTTCCCTAAGATAGATCAGATGGCTCAATGTTGGCTCTACCCTTTGAATGATTGGATAAAGATCAATTTTGATGGGGGTGGCCAAGGGTAATCTTAGGCTAGATGGTTGTGGGGGAGTGGCTCATGATTAGAATGGCTTGGTCCTCATAGTGGTGACATTCCCTTTGGGAACCCAAACTAAACATCTCACTGAAGCCATGGGGGCCTTATAAGGACTTAAACTGGCAATGAAAATTGGGGTTAGGAAAGTCTGGATTGAAGGGAACTCTATGAATATTATCAAATGCCTAAAGCGAGAAAGTCCAACTTCTTGGACTATTGATAACATCATGAGAGAAGCCAAAACATATTAAGAAATTTCAAAGAAAATAAAGCTTCCCATATCTATCGCAAGCATAATAAGGTGGTTGATTTTATTGCCAACCTGGTGGTACAAAGTGATCATGTGTGTATATGGGAGAAAGAGAATGAGCTTCATCATAATTTATTGAGCCTAATCTTTTATGACAGGGCTCAGAAAAGGAAAACTTGCAGTGGGTACATGAAATCATGACACAAAGGTGCATTGAAATTAGAAATATGATTACATTTATGGAAAAATGCTTGGTATTGATTAAGAATGACTCTTCACACATTTTCTGGGTACTTATTGCTAGTTATTTTCTTGTTCTCTTCTGCACCTGCAAAATTTTGAAGAAAAAATCCATGAGAGGAGACCTTAACAAACTTGAACTGTCTACTTGTGAACATGTGTGCAAAGATATTGATGTATGGAAGAAGCTTTAGAAGGGTGGTACTACTTTTTTTGGAGAAGTTGGGAGGTCATGACATGTGTGTTACTCAACTATTTATGGAGGATTGGGATAAATTTTTCTCAAGCATTTAGAGAAGGAAATTTACCATAAATGAAGAGCTTATTGTTGTTGCCACTAGAATGTCCATGGAGGGTGAGAAATTATTTAATGATTTCAAAAGAGCATAGAAAGCCTTGTCTTATTTTCCCAACACTAAGAAGGAGAGGGATAACTTTGATAAGGGCAACCATATGTATTATGATCCTAAGAAACTTAAGCCCTTCTGGTAGCAGGTTCTCTAGGTTTTGCTATATTTCATCACTATTGAAGGGAGGTACTCAAGGCTATACATTTTTTATTTTGTACTTTTGAATCACTTCAGGTACAATATTAGGATCTCCTTCCCCTATTTTGCATTCTCTCCTATGAAGCCAACATTTTCGACCAGAAGAAAATCCCCAAAAAGGTGATTTTACATCAAGGCCTTATGCTAGTAAAATTTAATTATTTGAGGGCCAAAATTAGTGAAAGCCCAGCTAACAAAGTGAATCTATTTGAGTTTATCCTTGAGGAGTCCACCACAGATTCTAAACAGAAGTCCAACCTAGATTATGAAGAGGAGGTGGAAAAAGTTGAGAAGAAGCAATAGAGAAAAGGGAAAATGGCTATTTCTAAGAGAAACAAGAGTGTCTCTAACAATGAAGGAGAAAAATTGGAGAATAGTGACATTGATAAGCCTAAGAAAAATAAGTTGAAACCTAAAAAAACAAAATTGAGGATATTGAGGGCAGTTATACTGATAACAATGTTGCAAGCCCTACTACTGAGTCCTTTAATGCTAGCCCTTCTTAGGATCACTCTCGGAGGAAGGAAGTGTTAGAGGATATACCCAAGGTGGATAAACCTATTTTGTAGGTCAAGAAGATTCCTAAGGGGGTATGCATTGGTACCCTACCACAAGTTAACATAAATAAGAAGGATGGTTTGAAAGTAGGTGTGGGGAAAAAATAGGGGAAAGGTGGCAAAATTCTTCTGTTGAAGGATTAAAAATGCAATGTTATACATGATGTGTTGGTCTCTCCCAATATTTTTGATAACAATGAGGATGAGATTCCTAAGGTTGTTTTTGTGGACCTCTGGTTTGATGAGATGGGGGATAAGGCTAAGCCCCCCTTTTGCATTCTTTACACGGGGAATTGTATTGTTTGAAATAATTTTAGGCTTAATAGATGGATCTTTCATGAGATCAAAATCCTTAATTTAAAGTATAGGCCCCTCTCAGTGAAGATGAAAATGAGCTAGCATGTTGAGGAACGTGGTAAAGTTGGAGGTGAAGGGATGCTACTTGGATAATCGAGGAAAATAAATTAATTTTGGACTTAGTTGAAGTCAAAGGCTCTAATAGGAGTATTTTGGAGAAGCAGTTGGATAGTCTCACTAGAAAGGTTAGAAAGACTGATGACACACTAAAGAAAATAATGGATGGCGATCTAAAGATCATGTGCTCTTCTATAGACAACATTAATACCCTCATCTAGAGGCTTGAGAACAACAGGGAGAAAAGAGCAATGATTATTGATGATGACAAGGATCTAGACATGATTGTTGGACCTGGTAAATACACAAGAGAAAGCAAAATGAAGCTCATGGACACAACTCCAGTTAATGACATTGAGGACCTCAAGAAGGTTACCAAGAATATGATAGAGATAAACAATGGGGTCTTTTTTTCTTTCTAGCTATTTAGGTGGTTAGTTGTTTCTAGGGTGGTTGTTTTTTTTTGGCTTGCGCGACTTTGGTTTGGTCCAACACATTGGTTTGTTTTGAACTTAATTGATACTATGCTTTATGATCTTGTATTAGGTTTCAGGTCCTTGTAAAACCTTTTTTTTCCTTAATAAAAAAATTCTAATTTTAAAATATGTAATTTTGAATATCAAATAGAATAATAATTATTAACATTATAGGATGTCTAATAATAATTTATTTACTTTTAAATAAAAATGATAAAAATCATTTTTTCAAATTTACCATTAAATCTAAAACACACTCACACACACACACACACACACATAATTCTTTTATTATAATGCATGTAAAATTTAAACAATATATTTAACTATTATAAAATCTATATGGATGTGCATCAAAACTACTAAAAAAATATAGAGTGTCTACTTACTCGCATCACTCCCCCATTGAGATACCTAACTACCATTGCTTCTTAGAGAGTTGAAGTCGTAGGGGCACTACAAAGCTATTTCTACTAGGAATTTTTTTATAACAATCCATGTTGGTATAAATATGTACTTAACATTATCTTCAATGAAATTAGGTTCCCATTAATAAAAAAATGACACTATACCCTTTTAGGAAACAAGGAGGTCCATTAAGTCAGTTGTTCCAGATATCCCTATTTTTGCAATGAATGTACACCAAATAATTAGAGAGAGAAGAGATACTTACCTGGTCTCTGTAGCTTGTGTTTAACTAATCAATCAATATTGACTTCTTTGAACTTGGATTGCTCCTATAGGCAAAGAGACCCATAGTTTTACATTTGAACGAGTGATCTTCAATGTAATCAATCATATAATATTGTTTTGGATTGGTTGTTACCAGGGTACTTTTGGGATTCCTTTGTATTGATTTATGTGAGAGCTTTCTTATTTGTTTCACCTCCTAGATAGTCTGATTAGCTTTTCCATCTGAATTCACTCTACTTCATATCATAGATGTAGTGTCACTCTTATCTTTTGAGAACATTATTTCATTGTTATTTCTTCCACTTGAATAAATCATTAATGAGACTCTATTATTATTGTGGTTTAATGTTGTCACTCATGGTTGGGGCTTGTTAAAGTGGTTAGGGTTCTTAAGAATAGGTCTTGATGAATTAATGTATATCCTTAGATTTAGGTTTCTAATTCATTGACATTCTGATTTGATCTATGTTTAATGCTTGATGGGATTTTTTTGACCACCAAAATCTTGCTTACTTGAAAATCTTAATAGCTTATTTTGGTTGACTATTGTTCTATTTTATTCCTTCTTGCTTAATACAATTGTCCATTCATTAGTGTTTGTTGAGCAGAGCATCGTATTTTTATTTAGATTGGGGTTTTTACCTTCCTCCTTCCCTTTCTTCTTATGATGAGCAAAAATAAATAAATTGTGCCTCAGAAATATATGGGTTTGATGAGGTGTCATGCATAAAGAGGGATGAATCCAAGATCCCAAATAAATGTCATTCACATATTTTATCTTTGCAAAGAAAGATGCTTGTTTTTTCTATCTAGGCCAAAATTACCACTTTGTTCATCATTTTCCCCCAAATTTACATAATTGTTGTTGAAGAAAACCTTTATGTGATCTAAGTTGGCTTTATTATTTACCACCACATCTGCCTTAGATTTGGTGGCCTTTGAAAAGTTTCTTAAGATTGCAAATGTATTTGTTGTTTCAAGTGGGCAAGATAGTGAGTTGTATTTAATTTTGCTAAAGAAAGAGGATTGTTGTTTAAGTTTCACAAAGAAGTTCACACATTACACTTGTAGAGTCATTTTTAAATAGAAATCGAAGAAACTTTTAAAAGTACATGTCTTTGTTAGTTTAGTAATGATTCAATAAAACTATTGCTAAGAGAGTTACACCTTTGATAAATTCATAGGGAAGTGATTATTGCACACTTACCCAAGTATTGATCAACCACTTATTTCCAAGAAAAAGGGTAATAAAGTCAATTCTAGAATTATTTTTGTCAAGGAGACAAATCTGTTAACCAACAGGGATAAACTCCAAATAGAAAAGTTACCCATGTTTATCATATGGAATATGTCTAGATAGATCTTTAGAGGGAAACAAATGTATCCTGAATGAACTATTGTTGGCTCACACTGTAGTAGATCATAGATCTTAACTTAGATTTTATTCTAGAAGGGGTTGAGAATGATTATATGACTTTGGATCCAGAGTACCATAGTATCAAATTCCAAAGCTTCCTTCTACTTTAATCTAGTGGCAATAGAAGGAATCTACTTCCATATTTGACTAATTTTAGGTCATCCTCATGAATACTAATTCATGACTAAAAGGTAAAGGAATAAAGAGGATAAAGTTGAAAACCAATATATATTGCAACCATTTTGGTTGTATGGGACAAAAATCATAGATTGAAAGTAAAAAAAAAGATGGTTCCTCTGCTTCAGAACCATAAAAGTAGTCAAACCTAAAGATTAAGCAAGGAAAGGGTATTTTTTAGGTACCTCATTCTTACAATTTCACCAAAAGTGCAGGATTTAGACGAAGAAGAAGAGGTAGTCATCCTTCCACCTCCGTAGTGGTCAAAAGCCAAATAATCCTCTATCCAAATGATCCTTTTTTGTCTACATCAGACAACGAAGTGGATCCTTTTCTACAATCTTTGTACCCACCATATTAGAGGTGAATGTTTTAGTAATCCTTATCTCTTCTGCGACTCATTTTGCCCTCACAACAGAACAATGCAAGAATTTTGAAAATGTTTTTGAGACCTCTACTTTTCCTACTCTTAAGAGGTCAAGTATTCGAACTTGATACATCAGCTATTAGATTTGAATTGTTCATGATAGAGTCATCTAAATAAGCACACATGATACTAGCTATATAGATAGATGCATGCATCATAACAACAAAGATACAATCAAAATCAATGTCGGTAATAGAAACCATCCCAGTCTCCACTAAGGAAGATTTTAGCTTGCTATCATGGTTAAGAAATGTTAGTGTGAAGAGGAGGAAGGTAGAATTGCCACCTAATAATCTTTTTCCTAAAAAGAATAAATCAAAGATTCCAATACGCAAAGCCAAGACCGTCTCATGAATCCTTGTTGATTCTTAGATAACCAAATATGTTGAAATCATAGAATCCTTAATAGACAAACCAGCTGGAGAGATTCGACGTTTAGATTACAACTTCACCCAACATGAACTTGGTAAATAATCATAATTGGGATGTCAAAATGATGCACAAGATGTAGTTTCTACCTTGTCCCAATGCAATGATGAACTCTAGGAAAGAAAAAATCAGCTCAAGTTAGAGAACACTCACCTTTACAAAATTATTCGTCGACATTCTTCACAATTCATTTTCACCACACCTCATTCTAAACAAGTGAATCAGAGAGTTGAAGTAGCAATGAGTTAGTTTGAGAAAATTGGCATAGAGGGGGTTCAGGCCATAAGGGATGCACATAAAGTCCTTGGACACATTAAAGACATTGACTTCAAGCTCAAAAGAACACACTCTTTCTTAAACCAAGAATTAAAAAACTTGGACGAAGACTTGAGCATCTGGGACAAAATGCCAAAACTAGACTTGGATGTTTTGATTACATATGAGATTGTACCATCTTTAGAAAAGTTCTATGAATATCTAGGGCTCATTCTAAAAAAAGTATGGGTAATAAAGGGGCTAGTAAAAAAAGGTGCAAGAGTCCCTTAGAAAATGAAGTGTTGTTGAGACTAACATGATTGTTGACCTTAACCAAATGGGATGCAAAGTGTTCCCAAAGGATAATAACTTGCTAGAGGAGGAAGACATAACCTCAAAATTCACCAATAGAATAAACATAGAATTTGAAGCAGATGATTTTGGGGTTCATACTATGAATACATTTTTAGCCTACAAGCTCTCAACAAAGTACCTATGACAATTTATTGAAGAGAATTACTAGATTGTTAATAAATGCAATGCCATAGATATCAAGGTAAATGCAGTGGTGCTGAACACATGAACTCTTGAACTTTCAACCATTTGTGATTACATCACCAAGTACAAGGCCTTCATTGATAATTTTTAAGATTAATTCAACAATTTTCAAACATTTTCTTCATTTTTTAAAAGTGTGTGTTTAGTTTTGTAGCTAAGAAGGCATATTATGCATAATCCACTTGCATGTAACCCAATTACATGGACCTTCATTCATGTAATCCAATAAGTCTTATTTCTTTGTTTGACTTAGTCAAGGTGGTTAATTTTATCCCACCTTTTTCTCCATTTTTATCTCACTCCTCTGCCTCTATAAGGGAGTGACCTTCATCGTAAATAATCATATTTTTATATACAAGAAAGCTCTACAAAAAATCTGCAAGCTTTATTGTGATTTTTTGTACAATTTTGAGAGAGAGGTGCATAGAAGAAATAATTTTTTTTGAAGTTATGTTTGGAAACAATTGTGGTAGTACAATTTGGAAGCTGCAATTTCAATTTGTCTTGCTATCTTTAGTTCATGTTAATCTTCTTTCTATTTGGAGCAAAATGGGTAGAGAAAACAATCTATTTGAAATCTATGTTTGGAAATGATTGTGGCGATATAAGTTGGAAGTTGTGCTTGTAATCTATATCACTTTCTTTAATTCATGCATCTTATTTCAACCCATTACTTTCATGTTTGTGTGCTAAAATAACTTATATGTTTAGAATTTAAAAAACATCTACTTATGGAATTCTATGTGCCCCAATAGTAGAGACTTATCTTCGAAGGATTGCATAAGAGTTTGTAAGCTCCATAGATATTCTTATAGCATAGAAAAATAGGCATAGATCTAAGTCGGTATGCTACAAGTAGCTTGTGTATTGATTTACATTTATCGATATCACTGTTCCAATTTAAAGATAGAAGTGTAGTTAGAGATCTATCTTTCCCATTACCGACTCTATAAGTAAGTGGATTCTTTCCTAAAAAAGAGGGCAAAGAATATAAGTAACACCCCTTTCATTATCTCTAAACTTATTTCTTACCTTGAGTTGATCCAAGAAACATTAAGAAGGGGGAACCTTCCCATCAAGGTAGGAAAAACTTTGTCTCACACATTGTGGCCAGTACTCCTATTTTGTGACAAACTTTTAGTTGTAAAATATCCACTCAACTATATGTGTGTGTGTGTGTGTGTGTGTGTGCGCGCATGCATGCACGTGCGCGCAGAGAGAGAGAGAGAGAGAGAGAGAGAGAGAGAGAGTACATGATTACCCGATTGACATATTTAATTTATTATGGAACTAGTCTACATTTTTTATTTGGTAACAACCCCAAGTTATTGAACCCTTTTTAGTCTTTATTTTATTCCATTATCATGGAAAGAGTATATATATTGGCATGCTAAGATTATTGGTAAGAATACGATTATTTTATTTTTAATAAGAAGGGAAATAAGTACTTTGTTGTATTGTTATGATAGTAATAATATACTAGAGGCAATGTTTATTGCATAATTTGAGTGATGCTTAATGTTTCTCTTCCATGCCCTAATCTAAGGTCAACTCAAAGCCAATTAATATTCATCTAATTACACATCCACATTGTATGGGGGAAAAATATTGATGCATACAATTTCCTCCATCAATCCCCTTTGGTTATGATGTAGGAGCATCCTTGGTTGGCTTGTGATCCTGCATGTTGGTGTGGTTTGTCCTTGGAGTTGGAGGACTCGATCAAAGAGTGAAGGGTGACTCGATCAATACTGAGTTGGTTTGGTTGTTGTGTTAACTGAGTGACTTGGTTAATGAAGATGTTCGATGTTGCTTGGGGCACTCAACAAATATTGGGAGTTTGGTTTGCATTGGGAGCTCAACTATAGTGTTGCCCAAGAAACTCGGTCAATGAAGGGGGCTTAGTTTCTTCTAGAGGACTCAACACATACTAGTGCTCGGTCAGTGAAGGAACTCGGTTATGTCTGGTAAATGCTGACACTCGGCATGGTTTTCTATGAAACTTGATTTGGTCTTGGTTCCTGTGGTGTCAAGTTGTTTGTGAGCCAACTTTTAGCATTTAATTTATGTATGGGTATTTAATTTGTGTTGTAGCCAACTTGTGGCTTATGCAAACATCTAATGTAAGGGTTTATTTTAATTTGTAAGGGGCTAGGCTAACTTGTGGCTTAGTTGGGTATAAGTAGGGGTATTTTGTGGAGTCTTAAGGCAAATTGTATATCATCCAGCTTGGAGAAGAGGATGAAGTGTAGGAATGAACTTTGAAGGGCTAGTAGCTAAGGCTTGGCAAATAAGGAGATTGTTTGGTGGGTTAGTGAGCACAATTTGAGATTTCCTTGGAGGTTTCTACTAGAGTGTGGATTTGTACTAGCTAGGATTAGGATTGTGAGTTGGATCTTGTGGGATCTTGCATAACTGTTTTGTAATTACTGTTGTATTTGACCCTAACCTAGAAGGCCTTACAACTAGGCATATTGCATGTAAATAGTTGTTTTGTGAATAAAGTGTTATGATTTGGTGTCAGATCTTTCTTTGTTGTTGTGTTTCTACTATTTAGTTGTTTGCAGGGATTTGGTTTACCTCCAGTAGGGGTACCCTCAGATTCTTGCTTCTTTAGGTGGTATCAGAGCCTAGTTGTTCCTGAGTGTGTAGAGTGAGCGTCGAAAATGAGGCAATTTGCACCAAGACTTCGGTAAAGGCCAGAAGTGTGAAGGTTGATCTTATGGAGTTGATTAATCTTCTAGAATTGTGGATTTGTTGTAGAGGGTTTACAAAAATCTTGGAAAATGCCTCCAAGAAGATTGGACCCTAAGGAAATTGATGATCTTAGTGATACTGTGGAAGAAAGGATCTCACAAAAGATTAAAACAGAATTCAGATTTGAGATGACACTAATGAAGAGTGATATGATAGTTGAGATCATAAGTGCTATAAGTGGTGTACCTCGACATGTGGGTACTGAAGATGGTTACAAGGAAATTCTTGAAGACTTTAAAGTTGTTGGATTGAGTGGTGAGGATAAAATTGATCGTGTGGAGAGACCTATTGGAACTAGGGCTAGTTAGTTTGTTAGGCCTAGATCTCGGTTGAAGTTGAAGCATAAGATAGAGGTTTCTAATTTCTCAAGTACTTTGACTCCTGAAGACTTGATTGATTGGATTGGTGAATTGGAAGACTACTTTGAGCTTGAGGATATTGAAGATATACTTAGAGTAAGGTTGGCACAAACTAAGTTGAAATGACACGCTGCTCTTTGGTGGAAAGAATTGTAAAGAGATAGAGAGGAGGAAGGTGAAATGAAGATCACTAGATGGAGGTTAATGGTAGCTAAGTTGAAGGCTAAGTTCAAACCTGCTGATTATGAACTTGAGTTGTTCAAAATGTTGCAGAGTTTGAAACAAAAAGATATGACTGTGAAAGATTATACCAAGGAGTTCTACAAGATGACTATTCAATCTGCGCATAGAGAATTGTCAAAGGAGAAGGTAGCTTGGTACATTAATGGTTTGAGATTCAATATCAAAGATGAGGTTGGTATGTTTTAGATTAAGGAAAAATTAAGTTTTGAAGGGACCTAAAACCCTATACAAAGGCTAAAGAAAAATAATAAGCATCAC
This sequence comes from Cupressus sempervirens, assembly GCA_028749045.1. Taxonomy (NCBI): domain Eukaryota; kingdom Viridiplantae; phylum Streptophyta; class Pinopsida; order Cupressales; family Cupressaceae; genus Cupressus; species Cupressus sempervirens. The sequence goes on from CM053785.1 coordinate 502,196,610, forward strand.
TAGGTTTTAGAAGGACCTAAAACCTGAAGTTAACCATAAAACATTAAAAAACCAGGTTTTATAGGGACCTAAAACCACAATAATAAATGAACAAAAGAAAACCCAGGTTTTACAAGGACCTGGAACCTAGAGTTTAACATAAAAAGTTAGAAACAACAAAAAAATCAGAATCAACAATCCAACATAGACTAAAGACCAACACTCTAGTGAACTCGACCAGCAACTAAAGAAGCTCTTTGATTACCTTCACTAACTCCTTGCCTGCCTCTACAGTGGTCTAGATGATGTCTTTCGTAGTAGATCTAGGAGACTCAAGAGCCTCAACCACTTTTTTCTTTATACTCTGCCTTGTTCTCTGACTTGGATAACCTAGACTCTTGGGCCCCAATTGTATATGGAGACATAATCTCCTCATTGCTTTTCTTTCCTAAGCAGGCCGCATCAACACATAAGCTACAACTAACAAGCTCCATTTTCTACCCACTATACTTGATCAATTGTCCGAGTTCCAATTCATAATCCTTAAGTTTCTTAGGAATATTTCTAGGTGAGCTCTCAAAATTCTTTCATGATCCAATTTTTTTTGCATGTCACCAACTTTTTTCTTTAGCACCATAATCTCATTATAGAGCCATGAGTCTCCTTGAAGAGACGCATCAGCTTTAAGCTTGGCTCTATGAAGGAAAGATAGGTTCACCTGATGAGAATCATCCCTGAGCCCTTCACTAAACTTATTTCTAGAGTCATTAGTAGTTTCTTGGTTTTCCTTTATATTGACCTAGTTCTTAGTGTTTTAGCCCTACTGCTCCATAGGTTCCTCTTTATTCTCCTTACTCAGGTTGTGCTCTTTCATGATAAGGGTTTTTCCATCATCATTCTTTTCAGTTTCCATGTCCATTTTAACCTCAGTAGAATCCTTTTTTATGGGAATAGGGTGAGCACTTTGGTTCTCCTCGTTATGCCTCAAAGCTTCATAACCAATATTTGACTATGTTTTCCTTTCTTTATTACTATCTAAGTTATCCTTACCAACATAAATACCTTTGCTACCAGAGTAACCATCCAAATTAGAACGAAGGTCCCCCATTTCTGTTTTATCATCATCTTCAACAGTATTATCAAACTCCATAACTTCCTCCACATTTTTCTTCTTTTTCTCCCTTTTGTTACCCTTCCTAGAACCCTTACTATTGCTAAACCCCTCATTGGCTTTAACCTTATTTTTCTTTGCATGAGGGTCACTATCGAGCAATTTACACTTTTTCTCCAAAATAGGAGAGGGTTTAACAACTTTGGTTTTACAGTAATTTTCAATGAATAAGATTAGCCCCTCATGTAGCATAGATCTAGATTCCTTCTTCCTATAGGCCTGGAGACTATGAAACAAAGAGAACTTCACATAAAATGGGAAAGACAACCTATCTTTATATCAAAAGTGATTTAAAAAAGCAAAATGAAATTTGTGTACCCTCTTAGATCTTCCATCCAGTATGAAATACTCACGAATGCAAGATAAAACATCCCTACATATAACCTTGATCTAGCTCAAGTCATAGAAGTCACCACTCTTCTCAAGCATTTTCTCCTCTTCATTACTTTTCAAAAATTCCTTGAAGGAAACATTTGAAATGTTGGTCTCCTTACTAAATTTTAGGCCCTCCATAGGAAGTCATGTAATCTCGACCAAAAATTCCTCAAACAATTTCATAGTAACACCATGCATTGTAACCCTATCTTCAATCAAATTCTTGAATAAATACTTTGTAATGTGGTGCTTGTAACCATGAAGCTTCTCAACATATGTTGTTACTTTCCCTTTTTGGAGAATATCCCACATAACCAAATTTGCCTTCCATTCCTTGCAAGTCATCGGCTCTTACTTCCTCGGCTCTCCACCTATCTCGTAGTCTGCTCTGCACCTACAACTAATTTGAGAAACGATAACAAAAACAGAGATCAAAGAATATTTAATCTCCAAAAAAAATTGAACCCTGAAAATGTGCCAAGTACTTTTCATGATGGCACAATGGTACTTCCTTGGGATACACAAATAATCCACCATAAAACCATCACTTCTCATAATAAATTTCTCAATCTTATATGATCTTTCCTAAAATAACATTTCTCATATCATAATTAACAATTGTTGTCAACTCACACTCCTTGCTAAGGTAATCCTGCCAAGTCATCTTAGCTTCCCTGTAAACTACTTTATTCACTACCTAGTTAGCAACTTTGTTACCTTCACGAAAAATATGAGTAATAATCACATTATCAATTTTTTTAATAGATCTTTAATTTCCATGATGCTACCCTCAATAATGCAAGGTATCATACTCTTATTATTCAACATGTTGATAATATTAAGAGAATCCCCTTCCAACCATAAATTTTGGTATCCAAATTCCACAACCATCCTCACCATGAACAGAGTTGTCGTAACCTTAGCTTTATGACTAGTAGAATGACCTATAGGTATAGCAATAACATCCACTACTATGCTATAATGGTCTCTCAAAACTCCACCACATCCCACTTTTCCATGATTCCCTTTAGCTAAACCATCAAAATTAGCTTTAACCCATCCCAATGGTGGAGATCTCTATTTCACATATTGTCTCTGGTCATCCTATTTAGTTTTAGTACCTTTACCATTCATAGGATTTCTTATTTGGATTTCATCAAAAAAATTGTTCTGAGATTTGAAATTTTCTTTAATAGCTCTGATAATATTTTGACCCAAAACCCTGGAGTTTCATTATATCTAAAAATTCTATTATTCCTCTCTTTCTAGATACCCCACCAGAGATGGGGAAGAGATATCTTCTAGAGAAAATCAATTTCAACATCCTTTATAAGGCATATCCAACTCTGAAAGCAGTGATCAATGTTATAATTTTGAACCTAAGAGATGTTCCAATATTGAAGAAGATAACCCTAGACATTCTAGCTAAATCTACAATTCAAAAAAAGGTGATTCTTATCTTCTGAATCCATTTTGTAGAGACAACATTTGTTAACCAAATAAACCCCTCTTTTTTTCAAATTATCCAGGGTTAAAATTTTATTTTGAAGCATAGTCCAAAAAAAGATATTGATTTTAGGAATAAGTCCTTTGATTCATGCTTTAGGCCACATAGGAGAATTACCCTTATCCTCGTATCTAAACACAGAGGAGACCTTAAAATAGACTCTAGGATCAATCCCCCACACCATAAGATCCTCTTGATGAGGTTGGTATGTTGAAGATTGATTCATTTGAGGATGCTTATTAGTAGACCCAGAAGGCATAAGATAAGTTGAAGAGGAAAACTCAAGGTAATTCCAGAGGGAAGGAGAAGTAGGATAGCTCAACAAAAGCTAAACCAAGTGAAGAAGATGAACCAAAACCCATTGATCAAAAGGGAAGGACATGCAGAGGTGAGTTTAAAGGTACTTACTATAGATGTGGTGAAGTAGGGCATAAATCATTTGAATGTCCTCATGGTAGGAGAGCTGCTGTTGTGAATGAGGTTGAAGTCCAAGACAATCAACCTGAGCAAGGAGAGAGTTTACTGGCTCGATGAGTATTGATTGGTTAGAGGACAATGGAATCTTGTCAGAGGACTAGTTTTCTTAGGACTTGTTGTAAGTTTGGTGATAAATTCTACAAGGTGATTGTGGATGGTGGTAGTATTGACAACCTTGTTGCTGAGGAGATGGTTTAGAAAACATGGTCTGAGAAGAGTAAGACATCCTTATCCTTATAGGATTGGCTGGTTGCAAGATGAGCATGCTTTGGAAGTAAGGGAGCAATGCCTTGTTGATTTCTAGACTGGGTAGTATAAGGATCAAATGTTGTGTGATATTGTGGACATGAATAGTTCTCATATGTTGCTCGATAGACCTTGGTAGTATGATTGTAGGGTTGTGCATGATTGTGTAAAGAATGTGTTTTCAATTGTGAAAGGTGGCAGGAAGCATTCCATGATTCCTTTGCAAAATGAAGAGCTCGATAGAAGGAACTTGAGTATTGGCAATCAAGTTGAGTCGAAGGATTTTGAGAGGGTTAGAGATCAGCATGGAAGTTGGACCTGTAGCACACCAAGGATAGATGTGAAGAAGCAAAATAAGATCAAGGGAAAGAGTATGCAAGTTAAGGACTTGGAGGATGTGTATGTAAAGAAAAAATTTGGGATTTATGTGCTGAATCCCAGAAGATGTTCTTCCAGCTAGTGAGAACATCTTTTTGAACCTGAGATGTTTGATGTAGGAGCATCCTTGGTTGGCTTACAATCATGCATGTTGGTGTGGTTTGTCCTTGGAATTGGAGGACTCAGTCAAAGAATGAAGGGTGATTCGATCAATACTGAGTTGGTTTGGCTATTGTGTTAACCAAGTGACTCAGTCAATGAAGATGTTTGACATCGCTCAGGGCACTTGATAAATACTGGGAGCTCAATTTGCACTGGGAGCTCAGCAATAGTGTTGCCCGAGTAGCTTGATCAATGAAGGGGGCTTGACTTCTTCTGAAGGAATCAACACACACTAGTGCTCAATCAGTGAAGGAACTTGGTTATGTCTGGTGAATGCTGACACTCATCATGGTTTTCTCTGACACTCGGTTTAGTCTTGGTTCTTGTGGTGCCCAAGTTGTCTGTGAACAAACTTTTAATTTGTGTTGTAGCTGACTTGTGGCTTATGCAAACATTTAATGTAAGGGTTTATTTTAATTTGTAATGGGCTAGGCCGACCTATGGCTTAGTTGGGTATAAGTAGGGGTGTTTTGTGGAGTCTTAAGGAAAATTGTAGATCATCCAACTTGGAGAAGAGGATGAAGTGTAGGAGCAAACTTTGAAGGGCTAGTAGGTGAGGCTTGGAAAACCAGGAGATCTCTTGGTGGGCTTGTGAGCACAAGTTGAGATTTCCTTGGAGGTTTCTACTAGAGTGTGGATCTAGACTAGCTGGGATTAGGATTATGAGTTGGATCTTGTGCGATCTTGTTGAACTATTTTGTAATTGCTGTTGCGTTTGGCCCTAACCCGAAAGACCTTACAATCGAGCACATTGCATGCAAACAATTGTTTTGTGAATAAAGTGTTATGATTTGGTATCAGATATTACTTTGTTGTTGAATTTCTGCTATGTAGTTATTTGTGGGGATCCAATTTACCTTTAGTAGGGATACCCTTGGATTTTCGCTGCATCAGGTTAGCCTTATATAGGGTGGTATAAGAATTATTGTTGCTCTCTCTCCTTGTCTTCTTTCAATGCATCTTGATGGATACAATAAGTTTGTTGCACTTATAGGTTACTATTTGTAACATTGTTTATAAAGTTTGGCAATTTTGGAACTTTTTTTACTCCTTGACCACATAGTTTGTCAAAGTAATGAGGACATTAACAATTTCCAGTTATGTGCTTAAGACTAATATGTGTGTCTATGAGGTGATAGATATGTAATTATTATTAATGTAGTAGAATGATGCAATATGGTGGTTATTTGGAGTTCTAATATCGTATATTGCTAACATATGGTTGAATGAATCCTTTAGCACTAGCATATGAGATTTGGTGTATGATATTGACACATGCAACAAGTTTAGTGGATGTTGTCCTAGTGTCTTATGTAGGTAACATGAGTGCCTTATAGGGTGGAAACCTATCAAATAACAAATGAAGAAGTCAGAAAGTGAATATCAAATATTTGCAATTTATATGCAATACAATGTAATGGGAAATATTCCTTGTAAAGAACTTTTCACTGCAAACTCTCTATCACAAAAGTTTGTAATGAGGGCATAAAATTTCTCAACTCTTCCATTATTTTTGGGATTATTTGTTAGAGATGTTAACCCTTAGATATTTTATATACTTTTAGGGTAAGATCAAAAGTTTTTTTTGCATAACTCTTTCTCATTGGTACTCCTAGCAAGATGGGTTGTACATAGGTTTTTAATATTACTAAAATAATTCAACCTTTGAATTGTTGCCTATCTAAAAAAAACTTAAGCACATCAATACATAATCAATTCTTCTAATTTTGGCTCTAAAAGTATGGTATACATATTAAAAATAATTGAGCCAATAGGCTCAATCCTAAGAGAGTGCCTGTTGGATTGTTCTAACTTTCCATCAGTGTCAGATGCCTTAAAATAAGTAATCGACAAAATTCTATTTTCTTGATTATTTGATAGTTGCATCTTTTGAGCTTGTCATCCATACAAATTACGAACATGTTTGTGTGCTCAATTACTACCTAGATGAAATTATATGTATTAGATGCAAGGGTCTTGAATTTACAACATAGACTACAGATACAATCATTCTAGCAAATTTCATATATAATTTTAGTATGATCTTAACAATTCTAATGCTCTTTGATGCTTTTTACATTCGAAAACGTATCTCTGCCATTCAAAATCAAGGTCATTCTCCTTGTGCGTACTCGTTATTCAATATTTAATTTAATATATAAACATGCCTTATCTTATGGTTTAAACAAGATATTTTGCTGAGGTAAGCATTGCTATTTATTTTCAAATCAATAATTCATTTATAATTCATTTGAAGATATATAATTGATTATTTATTAAAATTGTAAGCATATATTTTATATAAGGTTTTATTTAAGAGATATTTCTTTATATCATTTAAATATTTTAAAAATGATTTGAGAACTAATCTTAATTCTCTAAATGCAAAATAAATATTCTTTATCATCTCCCATCTTTTCACCATGTATTTTTTTTTAATATCATATAGTATGTAAAAAAATTAATTATATTTATGTAAAATTGAAAATTTTAATTATTTTCTATCCAACATATTAAAAGAAAAATATTATAAATTGATTTTATTTATATTTAAAATTTACACATATTGTTCCCCTCTATTATGTGATTGTAGAAAGTTTATGGACATTAATTGATAAAGGGTATAACTTTAGAAATTTATTCGTATTTTTATCTTGCTTTTTTTTTATTCTAATACAAATTTTATTTATTGTACAAAATCATAATAATATATCTTAGATCATTCATGGAAGAGTGTATTGTGTTCTATGGTTTCAAATTTCTAAATTCAAATTTAAGTTTACTTGATTCTATAAACATTTACCAAGAAAATATTTATATGATTAGCAAATATGATCTTGTACTTCATAATATTTCATTTTATTTATTTCTCTAACCTCCCCCTCTCTTAGAAAATTTAAGGATCATCTACTTTAAAATTAAAATTAAAATATACTTTCTAGAATCTTTTGTACTACTAAAAATTGTTGTCAATCATAACCATGAGAATGAAGTAGTTATTTTTAAAAATGATCTCCTATTATAGACTACTTTGAATTCACTTTTCTCACTATGATTCACAATATTTGATGCTCCATGTTATGGGGTAGATAAAAAGGATGTATGGAAGAGAACAAACTAAGGAGGGAGAAATATATGAGCTATATACGAATAGAGAAAAATACACAATTTTTTTTTTGAATTTAAAAAATTTAAATTAACATTTTTATTTATACGTAAATGTACATTATAACAAAGAAATAATATATTTGAAAAATTATTTCATATTATTATTTTTAACTAATATTACAATTTTATTTAATTAATATTAATTATTTTAATGATGATTATTTTATTGTGTTTAAATATATTTTGCTATTATAATTATAAGTTTTAAAATTAAAATTGATTTTTTAATATTATGATTTATATTTTAAAATTTAGGTGATTATTATTCTTGTGTTAAAATTAAATGGTTGAGATTTATATTTTCAAATTTATGTTTTTTAAACTATACATTATGATAAGTAAAAATATTACCTTTTAAAGTTTTCTTTGAATATTTTTATTACTAAAATGTATATGATGACATTTTTAAATATATATTAATATATTTTTTGTGAGATGTGAATATGGTCTATTTTCATCATATGTGATATGTTATTATTACAATCCAAACAAAGATTTTTATTTGTGATATTGGTACTACTAGAAATAGAAAGGGAAAAAATAACAAAAGGTTGTGCTTCTTTATGAGGGAGATAAATATGAAGGGAAAGGCAAGAAAAAGGAAGTGGGAGGGAGAGGAATAGGAAGAGGAGAGAGGAGAGTTGGGGGATGAAAATATAGAATAAAGATATTTGAGGTGATAGATAGAATATAGATAGATATGAATAGAACATGAAATAGAAATAGAGAAAATAGAATATAAGATGAATGATAAAGAGAAGGATACAATAATATAGAGATAAGTATGGAGAATTGAGTGTTATGGAGAATTGAGCGTTTGTTTGTATAAAAAAGACATAAAGGAAGGATAGGAAACTAGATGTGGAGAATGTGTAAATTACTAAGAGACACATGGATATAAAAATAGAAAGATCTATAAATATAGTGTAAGATAACGATGAAGAGATAGAGATGTAAATTATTGATTTCAAATAGATAGGTTGTCCATTTCATATAGGAAATGATAGTTATAGGGATAAATAAGTATAATGAGAGATATGGAGAGGGTGAGTAGGAACAAGGAGGGAGTAAGATGAATAATATAAAGAAAAAAGAAGGGTGGAGAGGTAAAAATATTTATGGTGATAAAAAAGATGGGGAAATATAGGGAGAGACAATGTATAGATAGATGATCATAATTGAATAGCAAAGTGGTGGATAGGTATGAAAGGTGAGACAAAAATTTAGATAAAATAATAATGGATAAATAGATGGATCATAATTGAATAACAAAGTAGTGGATAGGTATGAAGGGTGAGACAAAAATTCAGATCAAAATCACTCCACTTCTGTAAATATCTAACATTTATTTATATGTGATATTTACTTCCAATAATCCCTAGAATTCTTAAAAGATTAACTCAACCAAAAACCTAGCATCTTTAATTAAAAAATATATTCGTTTAGTCTAGAAACATCTTCAAAGTTAACAAAAGTCTTAAAAAGGTCAGAATTGGCATCACTTTTTTATATTATATTATTATTTTTAATAATATGATATACTATTTTTTTAAAGAATATTTTGAAACTTTAGCTAAATAATTATTTAAATAAGATTGTTCTAATAAAAAAATAGTTATAACCTTAATACCATGCTAAGTTAACTTAATTATAACTAGCGCTTGTACCTTTGAAGGGCACATGGGTTAACCTGAAGTCTTGTATACATTTAATGATATTATGAAATAGTTATTAATATAATTTATGTGATTATTTTTAAGTTTTGAAACTTTCCAAAAAATATTTTTTATAACATTTCTATTGCATTATACTCCCTTCATATTTATCTCCCTCTCACACACACATTGTTACACTATTGTTCCCTCCCTTTATTTTATCCCTTTATTTTATCAGTTCCAAACTTTTTACCTCTTTATCTCTCTCCTCTCTCCATTTTATTCTCTAGCCATATTAAGGGTTGACTTGTTTGAATTTAATTGACATGTACCCTAACTTTAACTATTAGTAAAACTACAAACTCATAAATCTTGTTTCTTAATTTTATTCAGAATCTATCAAACTAAAATAAATATATATGAATAAATATATTGTAGGGCTTTACTATAAAGGGAATTTGATTTTTTTTAAAATGGTGGTATATGATTCTATTTTTGTGGGAAGATTGAGGTGGTACTAACTCCTTAATAACATCATGAAAAGTATACACGACTATCGACTTAACCCTTGCACCCATCAAAGGTGCAAGCACTAGTTATAATATTTTAAATAAGGTTTATATGGGTAAAGTTATATTTTATTGTAAGACTAAATAATTTTAAACACCACTTAAATAAAACAAAAAAATTTATATTTTAAATTATTCTTTGAGTTTGAAATTATAAACCATTATTTATTTATAGATATATCTTTTTTTTTAATATTCTATATGTTGTATAATTTTTTTATTAACATTACACACAAATGTGTATTTTAGAAGTTAAATAATGTATCACCTTATTGACTTGGGAGTTATTATTGACGGTAATACTCAAACCACTTTGCATTATTGATTACATAAATAAATCCCCTTGGGCTAATTGCTCGTTTCTCCATACAATCTTTTTAAAAAACTTTTCAAATCTTTAGGAAGACATACTTTTATTTGACTTCGATAGGTACATAGTATTGAGAGAGTTGATTGTCAAATGACAAAAGTATTAGGTAGAGGCAACTCGTGACGGCATGATAAAATGGTATGGCATAGACATTCCATAAGAAATAATCTTATGGCTAGATTGTTAGTGCCTCATAAATATTACAAACGAGATGAGACCATGAATGTGCTTAAGACAACTTTGATTGAATGAAAACCCCATAATTCCAATCCTTAAATAGTATGAGTGATGGTATATTCTAGATCATGCCATAGGTCCCAACACTCAAAGATGTGATATAAGAGATGAGCCAAGATAGTGCATAGATTGACTTTGATAGAATGAAAGCTTCTTAATAGTATGAGTGATGGTATATGTTTTTGATCATACGATCTACCAAGATTCCAATCTGCAATAATATGATATAAAAGATGAAGTTGAGTTCATACCTATAATGACTTTGAGAAAACAAATACACCTTAACTCTTGTCTCTTAACCAAACATATTATAAGCACCTATAACCATGGGAAACAAATACAATTCAATTCTTATCTCTTAACCAAAAAGGTTATAAGTACATTGACGACTTTGATGGAACAAATACACCTTAATTTTTGTCCATTAATGAAAAAGTTAGAAGCAGAAACACCCGTTAGTCCTTGTCACTTAGTCAAAAAGATATCGAATTAGACCTATGCTTCCACATAAAATCTCTTCATGAAAGGAAATCCAACTCAATCATATAATATCACCTTTTTCCTCCCAAATTACTTTGTTCGCATGCTTCGTTTTAACTTTTCCCTGCCATGAAATGACCAAAATGGAATAATTGCGTGGACTACCTGATAAAACCATAATACGCAAAAGGACAGTTGGTTTCTATATTCCACTACTTTGCATTTGCCGAAATTGTGTCGAAGGCCCTGGTTTGGGCAAGGGTTAGGGCAAGCTAAGCTGTCATGGAACCAGGGGCCCGCAGATTTCCTATGGCAACGGCGGCGGAAGCAGGCAGGCGGCTTAAAATGCCGGCGTACGGGCTGTTCGAATGAATCTGCTCATAAAGTTCCGACCCATTTCAGGCAATGGGGATTCCAAATCTTCAAGTAGCAGTGGACGAGGTAGCAGAGTCGCTTTCAGCGGGACGCCCCACCAAAATTCGGTGGGGATTCGCGTGTCTGATCTGTGCAGGGTCCCCACCTATGACCGGACCTGAGGATTCCATTCATTGCACTTTATAAAACTCTTCCTGGGGTCACTTCAGCGTAGGGTAGGTTGTGGGTTGGGCAAGATCGAGTCTTGGAGGTTGTGGGATTGATTCCATTGGCCAATCAACGAAAAAGATCACTTCAATACACTGTTCCATGCCACTGCTCACATCAACTCCGCAACACTCCACTTCCACTTCCACTTCCGTAATGCTCTGCTACTGATGATTAAACGTGGCCCCTGCAAGTTAAATAAGACTCAAAATCCTTCTGATTTACATTAATAATGGCCGCATGGAAGGAGGGCGACAGTCGGCTTCGCGGCATCTCTTCCGCTATTCGAGTTGTGCCGGATTTTCCAAAGCCCGGTCAGAGCTTTTTTAATTTTGTTGGTTTCATGAGTGTCTTCGTTAGGAAATGCAGCTCGAAACCAATATTTTTAGTTCAAAGAGAAATTTGGAAGAATGAGTAAATCTATGGCGTAAGGTCACTTGCACCAGCAATTTGCATGCGCTGGTTACATAAATGGCGAACTGTTTGTGTTTGATATTCGTTACTTTATTGAGAAATGACGAGATGAAATAACGACTGGTTTTTTATGTTTGTGGCAAGGTATAAAAAATGTCAACTTCAATGAGAATTGACTCTGTTAACAGTTGTTTGTTTTCACAGGAATTATGTTTCAGGACATTACCACGCTTCTTCTTAATCACAAGGCATATAGGGATGCTATTGACATATTCGTTGAGAGATATAAGGACAAGGATATTTCTGTCGTTGCAGGTGACTTCTTGCTCTTTTACAGCTAGTTTTGATGTACTAATTCATTTCCTGGGATGCTTTTAAGCGCATTGTTTTGTCCACAGGCTAGTTGCATTCTGTTCTCATGTTCACAGGCTAGTTGCATTCTGTTCTCATTTATTCTGTCCGCTTCTTTTAAGATTTGTAACTGAGTGGGCAGTCATTTTTTTCACATGATGAACCTGTATTAGTTTTTCATGGTAGTTATAATTCTTTACTCACTCATGCACCTTGGGCTCTGAACTATCAAAATAAGTTGTGAACGTATTGTTTACAGAACACTTTTTTCCAATTGTTTTTTGTTTTAATTTAATTTAAATTAATTATTAAAATAGCGACGGGTCACTCAATGCCAAAAGCAAGCTGGACCAACTAAAACCCAGAAAAGAGAGGAGCCAAGTGACAATGCAATGTGAACAACCTTCCTCCATACGAAATTCTACTTTACATGTACTAATAAGTTAATTATTTTCTTTGCTTATTGTTAACATGTACAGGCACCCTGGATGTTATTGATTAAAACGAGGGTGCAAATCAGAGTACTAGCCATATACTACGTTCTACAATCCCATCATAGAGGGCTACGAGAAAAACACAGACTCAACTTCCCAAATTTCATCCTCACAAAATCATCGCAGTGGTGGTGAAAGTAGAACATCAATCAACATTTATGCTCCACAAATGATCAGCAGACATCCCACCTTGAAATACTATACATGATAACACATTGCAACATAACAACAGTAACATTCGAAAAGCAAACAATTCATTCGCCTGACCTGTCCAAACTGAGAGCCTTGCTCTGCCTTAATGCTCAAGGCTTGTTTCCATCACCCATGATGGGCGAAGGCCAAAAGCTTCAATTCAAGTCTTTTGTTGCTCGCCTCTGTTTCACACTTAGTGCTCCATTCAGGGGGGAAGGAGAGGTCAGGTTCTTTAAGTTCTACATATCCAAATCAGATAGTCTAGAATTTTTTTTTTTGACAATTCCAATTTAACGGCTGGCTTGCTTGGCAGGGGACATGTACACAGCCTTTCATTATTTCAAGATGAAGGACTGAAATTGAGCTAGAGATGTGGAGTAATTCTTCACGATGAATTCTAATATCCTGCACATATTTCATGACCTTCATTCTTTTGAAGTCTGTCTGAATTATTATCTTTTGCAGACTGTCTGAATTATTATGTAGCACCAATTTTCTCCTCCATGCTTAGTTCTTTCATTTCCAAAGTGGGCTTTAATTGCCACGAGGTTCAAGTATCACACAACAACACAATCCACAGTTTAGTTGTAAACATCCTCCCTCACTGTGACAGTTAATTTTTCAGCTAGAAGTCTGCCTCAAAAAATGCTCTGGTCTTTTTTCATCCCATGTTGCGTAGTCCACCTTCAACCAATATTTTTATCACCATTGCAAAAAGTGTCACAATACTCCATTTGAAATATTGCCAACTGGTTTTAGAAATTGCCCCTGCATACGGTGGTTCCTAAGTGAATAAGTCATTTCAGTGGCAACAGAGAGGAGTGCAACTTCATCATTTATAAGGTTAAGAAGCTTAGACATACATACATATAAATGGTGGATACACAAACAGGTGGATTGCAATTGTGCTTCTATGGTTTCAATTGCATTTTTATCATAATTTAGTGTGTATTAAATTTAGTTATTTTGGAGTGCAACTCTTTATTATTTCTGCCCTTTGAAAGGGATATAACCTTTCACACTCAGTTCTGCACTTCTTATTTAAATCATATTTGTACTTCTGATTTCTCCATTTCTGATTACAGAGTATCACTGATTTCCCTCATCCTTTTTGGATGCCCATTTCAAATAATATCCTGTCCTTTTTATATCTTGCCAAATAAGGAAGGAGTATTCCTTTTCATTATTTTGTTTGGAAGAGTCACAACTTTTGAGTCTTAACTACATTATAATTGTCTTTTATTTTAGGAAGTTGTTGACTTGAACTGTATTCTTCATTTCAATTTAATGAATATTATTTCCCTTATATTAAATGATTTCTTATCTTCTTATTTTATAAATTTTTGTGAGAACATGACAAAGTTGAAGAAAGGTGTGGAATTGTTGTTCCCTGATGGTTGAAGAGGATTTGTGGGTTGTTACATTTTTTAGTAACTGGAATTTTCATTACTTATCAACTGAACATCAGCAAGATATTGTCTTTGTATTCCAGTCTTGCTTAGTTAAGACTGTCTTTGTTGTTTGCATTGTAATAATGTGACTTTTGAACAGCAAATATTCCAACAATTTGGTTTCTTGAAATTGTATGTTTACAGTTTTATTTACTTAGTTTTGAGTTGTTAAGAAAACAAGCTTTCCTCTTGTTTTGTGGTTTGCTTTGATGCCTATATGCCTACTATCTTTAATAATTATGATTGTCTAAGCTTTTAAAAATGTGGTTACATTATGTGAAACTTCTTGTAATTGGATTGACATAGTGGTTTTGATGCTTGCAATGCTTTACAGGAATAGAAGCAAGAGGTTTTATTTTTGGCCCTCCTATTGCATTGGCAATAGGTGCCAAATTTGTTCCAATGAGGAAGCCAAGAAAGTTGCCAGGTTTTATTACACTACCTTCGTCCATCATGCCTGGCTCATGATATGTACTTGTTGGTTTGTTAAAACTGTTTGTATGTTCATGTGCTTTTAGGACATGATGTCTATGTCTTTGACTCGTCAAGTTTATATGCAAGATTTTGTTTTTGAATATTGATGTTACTATTAGTCTTTAAGAAACAAATTTGTTCCACAACAGATAATGAATGCATTCAGATAATACGTTTTCAAAGCTTGAATTACCTGCAAGGAGCTTGTGGTTTTCATATGAGATGATATTTCTGGAAAACATGTAATAAGTGACATCTTTGTATTCCTTCTCTTGACCTTGAAGCATATCAGGATCCCTCTCATTCTTGGAATATTCAGTGAGTTTCACCTCTTCCATTACAGTTCATTTGTAGATAATGTCAACCACTAGCTGGCCTAGAGAAATAATCTATGATCACTTTATGCACGCTTCTTTTAAGACTTTTTACTCTGTTCTTGTTTAAGTCAAAAAAAAAAACCTTCTCTTGATGAAGGGTTGCCAACAGATACAACTTGGATGTTTCTGTGACATTCATGAGAGCCACAATTTTTTATCATAGACGCATAGTAATTTTTCCTTTTAATTCAATAATTTCCTTAAAAATCAGTTGGTTGCTGATTTTTGCATGATAACAGTCCCCATGGAAAGTTATCTTTGCATTAAAGATGATTACATATATCTTGAAGTGTACAAATTTGAAAGTCAGTAGTTTTTTTACTTGTTAGAAAGTAGCCTCTGTTTGCACCTATTATTTTCTAAGTTACCGATTTGGATGTGGATTCTGAAGTGGATGCGGGATTTTTTTTTTTTTGCATACGGATGCGAGAGGAAGCTTGTATATATATATATATATATATATATATATATACATATATATATATATATATATATATACATATATACATATATATATATATATATATACATATATACATATATATATATATATATATATATACATATACATATATATATATATATATATATATATATATATACATATATATATATATATATATATATATATATATATACATATATATATACAAAAACAAATCATTTGATAATATGACTGTGATACTTCACCCTTTATCAAAATGCAAGAAATAGCAAGAAAAGTTTATTTCACAATCACAGGAGAGAGTGAAGCCGCATGAGGATGTTATAAAAGAAAAATTGAGGCACATGTGGTATGCTGGATTAAATTGGTAAATTGCAAATTGTTTGGAGTGGACGTCTTCAAGAGTTTGTGAGGACGAAAACTCTCATGAGAACCAATCTTTATGCATCATTAAATTTTAACAAACATGCATGAAAGTGTTAGATTTCTGGTTTGATAGTTTGAACTTCATAGCAAAATTTTGGAAGTAGTTAAGGAGATTGAAGATATGCTTTGTGTCATAGTCATTCCCAGCCATCCAGCTCTTGGAAGCCCAGACATATCAGATTGAAGCTTAATATTATTCCTTAATTGATGGCCATCCATGGACACTGCTGTTCACTACAGAGACATGCAGACTGAAGGAGATTTAAGGGTTTGAATCCATACTTACAGCTTGTACATTGTGAGGACGTTGAGGGTTTGCATTTTAAGTGCTGCAACACATCTATATTTCCATAGACTTATAAAATGTTGTCTGAACTTGTTTAGACTTTACATGGCTGAGTAATACCGATTTGGGGAGCAACAAGGGGTGGATCTGCTGTTTGAAGAGTTTGTGGCCTTATTCTCCATAGAACAAACTGTACATGCTGAGAATATCAATTCAAACTGAGGAGATAATTCATGGTGACCGGAAACCTCATGGATGCTTCTAGGAAGCCATCCTGGATGCGTCTGTAAGATAATTTTATAACAAGAGCTCTGGGAGAGCCTGAGTCCCCTGTCTTGTGCAATTGTAAAATGAAAAAAATCATTTTTGGGTATTAAGTTTATTTTGTCACACAAAGATTAATATGAGTTAGTTGTCAAAATTTCAATATCAGTTTACTAGCTTCTTTAGTTTTGAAGTTTATGAAACCTAAAATGTATGCCATATACTGATCTTGTAAAAAAATAATTTGCTAAAAATCTTATAAAGAAGAATATATTTAATCTTATGTTATATATTAAATATAATATTAAATTAGATTAGATCAAAAAGTAATTTTTATACTCCAATAATTATGTATAATATAATCCTATAAATTTATTTTATTAAATATTTTAAATTAAATAATCAAATTTGATTTTTTATTTAATTTAACAATAAAATTACTTATATTTATATAGTATTATTAAAAATAAAAATTATTAAAATAATTATATCTTATCTTTTACCACTATAGATTTGACAACATTTTTAAATTGAAGATTTACACTATATCTTTCATGAAGCACCTATAATATCAACAATGTCATGATCTCTGCAAAAATTGAACCCCACAAAAATAAATGATTTAAAATATTAAATAAATATATACGATATACTATTAAGATATAATTAAATAATACTATCACAATTAATTTATCTCGCATATATATAAATACTTTTAAGAACAAGTATAAGATATTGTAGCCATTTAAAGTGAGATAAATAAAATATTGAACAATATTAATTCAATAACCTTTCAAAGAAACATTAGTTATCACATTTTCGTGAATTGATCAAATATTTTCCATAACAAGAAAATAATAATTGAATCTTTGTCAAAACATCAACATTCATAATGGTCCTTATGCTTAATGGTTTTGTTGGCTAGAAAACAATAATTTAATTACCCACACTTGGATTGAACATGGGGCCCGCATAAGAATGAAGGGGTGCAAGATCCCAAGCGATTGATCATGGAGTATGGGAAGATATACAAGACATGGAATGGAATAAAATAAAAAAAACCTGAGGATCATTTTTGAAAAACTGTTTACTAAACACAACTATCACTCCCAACAACTATCACTCCCAAACATTAATTCATAACATTTAAGATTTTATTACACAGTGGGTAAGGTGGAGGTTGCGGAAGTTTTTATGGAAGATGGAAATATCTTTTAGTCAATGGTTGTTGCTAGTAGTGATGATAGCCTCCCTCAAAACTATTAATGAAAATTTTATGTGGATGGTGAAGATTCGATCTGGACAAGCTTGGAGTGCACTTCTGACACAGTGTGAATGACAGTCATTAAATGTAATTAATGCTCGTTGATATTTTTTCTTATTTTCTGAACTTGAAAAATAATATAAACCCCAGGAAAATTGCAAGGGACCAATTAAAAAACAGGAATAAATGAACAAAAATTAATTTAAAAATAGCTTTTCCAAACTTTAGAACTTGAATTTATGGGATCTGCAGAAATTAATAGAGGGGTCTACTGAAAACATTAGTTCGCTGCCTATATCCTAATTAGTTCTTTGTAAAATAATTTTCTGGTGCCATGAAACCTTTGAAATATTGATAAATATTCTACTGAAATTCTACAGGTCATTATATTAATCTTTTCATTTTCTTAGTGGTTATCCAGTATAGGAAGCCTTGAGTCTTAGGTGGATCAGTATATATATATATATATATCTCACACACCTTGATTCATTTGCAAATGTAGAGTTTAGATGAAAATATAATTGCAAGTGTTTGAGTTGATCCTTCGTAGTTTTGCTACAAAAGAGCTATTATAAAAGAAAACTAGAATAAAATTCTTTACAGGCCTTCAGGATCCAATTTATTGCAGCTTTAGAGGCAATCTGAGCATTTATTTTCCTGAAAGCAGCCAATCAATATTCTCCTTAGTTACAGCCTTGTGGTGTTTTTTGGTAATCACTGCCTTAGTACAATTATTTTAGCTGGCCTTCTCTGATAAATTGACTTTGAAACATCAATATTTGTATTTTACCCTGGTTGGTCTCTTTATGCTATTGCCTAGGGAATATTATTCACTGTGGCTCCAATTTGTTTTTGTATAAGCAATGCTACTCGTGGCAGGGGCATGACATAGTTGAATGCCTATGTTTTTTATTTATTAATGCTGCGAGTATTCCGTAAATGGTGGGGGGCGTAACACAAGCTCTTATATTTAGAGGAAATACGTATCCAATGGGCTACTCGAGAATGTATGGAACCCGCCAAATTATACTGCACTATCAGCAATATTCAAAACTACTTACTTGCAGAAACTCTTTGCATTTTAATATATCCACCTTTTGTAAGCCCAGCTATTTCTAGCTATACAACTACTCTGGCAACCTTCTGAAAGGACTCAATTTTATTTTAATGCTGTTGCATTGGTGTTTTATCTTTCAATGGGTACGGGAAGTGAAAGGTCTCTGCTATATCTTTGTTTTGGAACTGAAGCTCATTGCATGTTTATTGATGGTCTAATTATTTTCAAAATGCCTCTGGTAGTCTACTCAATTTGACATAGCCAACAGGGTGGTGTTTATTAATATCCTCTTGTTAGCCTTCAAACGACTTCATCTAATATCTATGTTCCATGCTTGAGACTAGATCTTAGTTGGCTTCACCAAGCTTGCATTGCACCCCAGTGACACACTCTACTTAGGGTGGTTCTGTGAGATTTAATTTTTTGTCTCTTGAAAGACAAGGGTCTGTTGTAGCTTATGTGACAATGTGATACTTATACCTGAAGTATTGGTCTTCATCTTACAGGGTAGATTCTACAGGCTCCTGGTCACATAGTTATAAACATGGAAATAAATGAAACTATTTTTGGGTTAGGGAGCACTGCTTGACACCTAGGATGCTCTTGCATTTCAGTTGCATTGTTTAATTTTACACTTAACTAATGTATTTAGGTAGGAAACTTACATCTTTAATGATCTTTTCTACCTCTGATTATTGATGGACTTATAGAATGAACCAACCTTCCTTATGAATGCCATGCAAGATTGATGCCATTGAGAACAGGAAGCGAAATTAATGACAATCATGTAACTTGCATCAAAACCTAGATTTAATACACATCCTTATCTTTTTCTGGATACCTTATTTGGTTTCTACTTGGAAATAAAGATCCATAAAATTTTGCATTCTTAATGAATTTGTATTTGATACCATTAATTGCTTTTGGAAATTAATTAAGTTCCATTTGTTGTTGAGACTTAAAATCTTTATGTTCTGGCCTCAAAAGATTTTTCCTAGATATTTTTGTCAAGTTGGAAAAAAAATATTGGAGCTTTGGTAATTGAGGAGCTTATATTTGCCAAAATTACATTTCTTTGAATTTATTTGCAGCAGCAGATGATGTGGAAAATTAAGAAGTTTTTATTCAATTTTGGGCGCAGGCTGATCTTTGCTTGACAAGACAAGCTATGAGTGTACTGTATTATTTCAGTCAGCTGACAACCAACTAACAAGTGCAGGTCCTTGGCAGATTTATAATGATCTGGAAATTTCTCTGAACATTTTAAATACCAGAAACATTTGGAAGTTTGGATATTTAATGAAAAGGGTAGTGAACAAAGTTGTAGGTAATGCGAGTCCCCTCCCTTGGTTAGCATACCAATTTATGGTTAGCATACCAATTTACTTGATACGGATATGGACATGTCGCAACCTAGTTAAGACTTTGGAAATTGTGCCCACCCATACCCAAAATTAGGGTAATTTAAAGCTGTATCAGAAATATCTAGATTTGGCCTTTTGAAAGTTTGTGTTGCTTCTAGGTAAAAGCATTTTCACTCCATCATAGGACAAGTTCTATTCCCCCTAGTTTTGAACTACTTTTCATCATGTCTATGGGGGGATTTTGTTAGACATTCATTAGTGAGTGAAAGATGATGACATACTATAGGAGTGAACAATGGCAATGGAAAGTTTTTCCTTGTTTCTTATTAGTCATGAGACCTTTGAATTTTCTTGTTGGCTTAGTTTGTGGTGCTTCATTTCTATTGGCTACTTTTGATTGCCCTAATTAGGGTTTGTAATGGATTAATCTAGGTCATCAATTCTAAATCAATCTTGGTCGTTCATTGTAATTGGGGGTTCTATATAAACCCCACTCACCTCATTTGTAAAGCGGGGCTTGTTGGAGAATTGTTGCCAAGATAATGCCAAATTTGTTCTACTTCTCATTGTTGTGTCTTTCGTGGTGAATTGTTGCGATCAAGTTTGAATTCTTGCATGGTGGTCCACATGTCTTACTTAGCTTAGGATTTCATTTCATGTTGTTTAGAGTAGTTTAGTTAGATGAAAGAATTGTGGATGTTTATTTGCTTGATTCAAATATAAACTAGGCCACTAGCCTCTTGCAGATAGTAGGAGTGCCTTGTGTGGTGAGCCATTGAAAGGACTTAACTTCAATTGATATCCAATCTTTTGATTGCATTTATATTGATTTGAAAACCATTTGAGTATATCCTTAGAAGCTTTTACAAGGTTGGTGGAGTTGCAGATAAAGCTACATCCATGATTCCTTGCATTCATGGTTAGAAGTAGAAGTAGGTGTAGAAAAACGTTATCTTTAAGAAATAGGAAAATATATCAATTCTTTTTCCAAATAATTATTAAAAATTATAATCTTAAAATTCATCCATTTCTACACATTTCATTAGTTTACTTCATTGTCAAATTCAAAGTAATAATACCTATTTTATGTCATTGAAGGTGAATAGTTATACTTTTGTTAGCCTTTTTCTTTACAAAAGGGTGACATAGGTTTGTGCTTTTACCCAGAAGTTATGTTTAAGTTGAAGTGGAAAAGTTGGAAAATTAAACCATATTATTATTGCACATTGTGAAGCTAAATCTTTGGAAGTGCAAGCAATTGATACCCATTGTCGCACAAGCGTAAATCCCCCAAGTGATAACCAATAAATTGTATTATATTATTTCATTGAGCAAGTATCCATAGTTAATAGAAACTTGAAGTCATTTCATAATCTTACATTGCAAGCTTAGCATGAGAGATGACCTTATATCAAGAGAGGATTGAGTGTTTGATGTTTCGTCTCAAAATATTGAGTATTTGATTTTGCATGTTGTAGTGGAAAAAAGTCACATCAACAAAAGTCGGTGCTAGAAGAAGGGCAAACAAAGTTCCTTCATGGAATTGTCAACAAGTATGAGCTCTCAAGTTATATTTGGGATGAGAAGACCACTCTTAACACGAAAAAATCTCCCCAAAAAAGCGAAAAATTAAAACAAAAGTCGGTGCTAGAAGAAGGGCAAACAAAGTTCCTTCATGGAATTGTCAACAAGTATGAGCTCTCAAGTTATATTTGGGATGAGAACACCACCCTTAACGTGAAAAAATCCCCCCAAAAAAGCGAAAAATTAAAAAAAGGAAGAAAAGCTTTCTCAACATGGATAGGTCGGTGGACGTTCTTCCAATTTGGTTTGATTTGAGCAAACGTTTGCATCCATGCAGTGCATTTCAGCTTGTGGCATCAGGACAATGTAGGATCCATGATACCACATATCACGGGTTAATGCATTGCTTGATATTCCTTTTGAGGGTGGAGTTGGCATTACGAGGGAGATTTTTTTCCTAGAATTTTATGAGCCTGTGGTATTTGTCAAATCCAAATGCAAAGTTCCTTGAGTTCAAAAAAGATATTAATAGGAAACCAAGAAGTGGATGTGGAGGGAACATTTGGTGTAGTGTACATCGCCTCTCACATTTAGGATTTACTTGCTCATCTTGTCAGGACACCATTGAATTAATCAAGTCTCTAATGTGTTGGTATGAGGAAGTATCAGTGGGAGGTGGAAAACAGTTCTTCTAGCTTTCAAGTTGGGAACCAAAGGAGGACAAAGGAAAGCATGGTTGAGTTTAATGATTATTATAGCCAAGTGGAGGATCAACTTTTACACATCTCATCGCAAGGAGAGGAAATGGATAGGAAAATCAAGGAAGCAATATATTTCATCCAAGGAAGAGGAAATGCATCAAACAAGGATCAACATCATGAAGAACTAGAAGAAGACTATCACAAGTTTGAAGAAGTTACAAAGTTGAATTCTTGAAGATGAATTGCAAAGAATTTCAAATATCCTTGAAGAAGAAGATAATGAGGTGGATGAGTTAAACAAAGAATCAGAAGATATCATACATGAATCCAAAAACGAGGGGCAATTTGATGAAGCACTCAAAGACATCATCTCTATTATGTTGTTTGGTGGGGGGGGGGGGGGTGGTGCTAAGTGATCTTATAAAGGAAATACAAATGGACTCATTACTAACTACATTTCAAGATGGACGACTTATTGCAAGTGCATGATTCACCATCGACTTCTACCTATAGAGCAATTGCCACTTTAGATGGAATTAGACAAACAATTTATGGGGATGTTGGATGATCTTTGTATTAGTTTTGAAAAAACCATGCTTTATGAGATTCTATGTGAAGAATTGCAAGATGTTCCTAATGAAGATTTGATCAACAATCTCATGGAAGATGAAGAGCAGTTTGGGCTGGTGGTAAAATTTGATATTGCATTTGGACAACTTGGAAAGATAGTTGAAGGGGAGATCATCAAGGAATCCTTTATTATTTAGGATGCACTCGAGGAGACTCACAAGGATGCATGGTTTATGTTACACAAGGACAAGCCTTCAAAGGCGATATTTTATGTTGATCTCAAGATTGATCTTGGCTTGATCACTCACAAGTTTGATGTTGATGATAGTGGGATCATGCACCACCAACTTTGACCTCCTGAAGTTGATCACCGGGAGTTTGGTCGAGAGCTTAGACTCACAACACACCAGGTTGTATCTTTCCTTGTTTTTCTTTTGAAAGTTATGAAGATTATTATTTTGATTATGGTGATTTAGGAAAGATAACTTGCATTTGGATTGATCATGGACCTCATGAATTGCCCTAGTTGTTGATTTTACATGATAAATTCTCCAAGTTTGAAAAATGGGTTTTTAGAGTACAAGGATAAGTTTTCCATATTGAGAACTATCACCTTGGCCTTGTCGCTCTTGAACATTTTGAGAAGCCATGTTAGTACAAGCATGTATATAACTCTTTCAAGTGTTATCCCTTTAGAGTCTTGCACAAAGTTAGAGTAGGTTTGTCTTGGTCCACTTGGTTCAAGAAGGGTAGGATAGGTTTCCTTTTTGTTAGCTTAGTTTTCTTAGGAGTTTGTAGAGTAATTTGCCTTGAGTCAATGGACTTGAGATTAGTTTTAGTAGCTTAGCAGTTTAGTTCCTATAGTTTAGGTTTCCTTGCTTTAGTTGGTTAGGTTAGAGACAAATCCCATTTGTGACAGAGGTGATGTATTCTTAAGAATCTTAACAATTAACACACACTTTGGTATTTTCTCGGTAGTTGTGTTTGTATTATTTCTTAGATATCTCTTTGCAAGGATATCTTGAATTGGAGTTTCTCCCTAATAACTTTCTTTTGAGAATGATTTGTACTAATTTTGGAATGGAGTCATTTGTTGTGTCTAGGATGCATGAGTCTTTTAGTTACAACACGTTGAGAGTGTCGACTTGGTGGGCAACACCTCCTTGGAAATTTGTGTCGTGGGTCCAGGTAAGTCTCGATAATTGTATTGAGCATTAACAATTTGAGCTTTTGGTGCAATTGTGAATGCTACCTACAATTGGTATTAGAGTCCTTGGGTCACGGTTTGAGTCTCCCTTTAGTTGGTGCTGAAGGCTCAGTAGATGCTAAGGGTGAGATTGTTGAGAGTGTTGACTTGGTGGTCAGCACCTCCTTGGAGATTTGTGCTATGGATTCGTGTTAGTCTCGACATTTGTATCGGGCATTAATAGTTCAAGCTTTTGGCGCAACAACAAATGCTACCTACACAACATTATACATACACTTAATTGCTCCATTTCTTAGAAAGTTTTCGAGGTGAAATTAGAATTAGTGAAAATTATATGCTTGCTTCATTGCCACTGTGGTTTCTCCAAACCCATTATAAGTTTGATCAGTTATAAGACAAAATAGAATTTGAAAAGAAAAGGGAAGAGATATCAAAAGAAAAGAAAGAAATTCAAGACAATTTGGTGTGTGAATATCTCCATTGGTGCTATTCAATAAAAATCACTAAAGTTGAGCAATGTTCACGTTGAAATCACAACGAGAAACTCGCCGGGGCTATGGATGCATGATTGGCGATGACTGGTGACGAGGCACTATCCATGATGCTTTTGGAGTATGGATATAAAAATAGCTAATTACAATAGATCTAAAGAAGCTTTCAATGTTCATTTTGAGCAAGAATAAACACACTTGCATACATGTGGGTATTTAAAGATTCACGCTTTTAGCTCCATTCATGATTTTTCTTCCATTTTGAGTGCATTTCATACTCGGTTGATAGGTGAAAAGGGAATTAATTGTAGGTTCTTGGGTCCAACCAAGTTAGTTTCTCGAAATGTTCAGGAACATTTCTTTGGGTGGGTGCTAGATGTTGTGAAGTTTTTGCACTGTAACTCTATTGTAAATGGAGACTCCCTTTCTTTTGCTCGTAGTTAGTAGGTTAGTTAGCTCTTCTGTAGCAAATTTAGCAGTTCAGTGCTTTGGAAGACTAAGGGGTGGTAAAGAAATTAAGTGGCTAAGTTGCGATCTTAAATGGTAACGTTAAAATTGAAGTCCTTTGTGGTCAAGTTATAGTGTGTTGAATTTGAAATCCTAAGTGTATTTAAATGTTGGTTAGTCAATTAGTCCAAAATTCTACATAAAGGCATATTCCATGCATAAGGGCCTTAAAATCTATAGAAATTGATATTAAATACTTAAATTTGCCAAAATCCTAAGGAAAATCATTTTTCTTTATAAAAATACACAAAAATTGGAATTATAATGATTTTTCCCACTCATTCTGATCAAATTCGGGAGTTATAATGAAGTTAACCACTTATTTTGATCAAAATTTGGATTTATAATGAATTTCCCTTCATATCTTGATCAAATTCCAGATTTAGTATGAATTTCCCTTCATATTTTGATTAAAATCTGGACTTAGCATGAATTTCTTTACTTTAATTGGTCTTCTCCTGAAAACTTGCTAAGTGTTGGTCACAAAATCCATTCATACTTATGAATTTCCACCACTTTGAATGATATTTGCTTGAAAATTTTCGAAGTGTTTGAAAAATACATACGATGGTTGGTTTTCCCCCTAAGGTCGGCATGAATTTTTTTAGTTCGGAAGTTGTCTAGATTAGGGTCATTTTTTGCTTGGACTGAGTTAGGAAACAATAAATTTTTTGAAATGTCAAATTTGTCTTAAGCATGGGTCATTTTTCTCCTTGGAGACAATAGTGATTGATGAAATTTTTCTAAGTGTTGTAAACATTCGAACATGACTTGTTTTTCCCCACTTCAAGACGATTGATGAAATTTAAGTACAAGAATTATCTAAACTGAGGTCAACTTTCTCTTTGAGATCTAATTTGTGAACTTTTTTCTTAGTGTCAAAGGTATTCATAGTAGGGTCAATTTTCCCTTGTGTGGACAGAGTGAGGTCAAGTTTTTTCTAAAGGTGAAATAAGTTCGATCCATACATTCGTTGATTTCCCTCACACTACATGGATGGAAACAAAGTGTGAATGCTTGCTTGGATTGATGGATGGAGATTGTGGACATGGTATTTTTTTGAAACATTCGATTTTCCCTTTTGTGGCATTTTTTGAAGTTTCATTAAAATGTATGGAAAATTAATAAATTTTGCAAATTTCTAGAAGGTGACTTATCTTTTATTCCACACTGCTTATGGGTGGTAAATCAACAACCCAAACTCCTTTAAAAGGCCATCAGCTAACAAGAAAAATCAAGAGGATTTACCAAGACAATTGTCAAGTGGCTGAAAATCTGAAGCAAGAAGGCTAAGTAGAAGACAACCCAACATTGGAGGATGAAAATGACAAGTTTAAGTGATGCAAATGATTGAAGGAAGGCAGAATGGTGATATTTTCTGAGTTTGTGGAAGGCATTAGAGGGCTGAAAGCAAGGTATTTTCAGACCAAAGTTATTGAAACCTTCTTATGATATGATTTTTTTTTGGAAATTCATGGAAAATTAATTGCAATGAATTTTATCCATGCATTATTATTACTGGTTTTTTGGAGACCATATTCTAATATTTTGAAGTCGAGGCCTGAAATTGAATGTCTGCAGACCCAAATCTGAAAATCTCCATACGTGGGGTGATTTTATGAGAAAGATATAGAAACTGGATTCGCTAATCAATTGCAAAGTAAACATGATTATTTTGGGACTAATTTGAGACATTAAGTGGGACGAATGAATGGATTTTCAGACCAAAATCTGTAAATTCTTCCATGTGATGCAAGTTTTTTTCAGCATTCATAACATTCCTAACTTCGTTGCAGGCATTTTGGGGATGATTTGAGGGCTATTCCAAGGCAATGAGATGTCTGGAAATACTTGTCTACAGACAAAAATCTGAAGCATACATACTTGGGATGATTTATGCAATAATTTTTATAATTTACCCCTTCACCCAATCATCAAAGGGGCTGTAACTGAGTGTTGTGTAGGTGTTTTGTACGCTAATCACTAGATTTGATGGTCAAATTCACACAGAACAAGGTAAATTACAGATATGTATTTGGAAAATCAGAATTGTCATAGAGGGTTTTATCCAAGCTAAATTTGTTCATGCCTTTATTAAGCTCATGACTTCTGATTGAGTCTAGTTTGGAGTGGTGTTTGGACTAATGTTTGGATGATTTTCAGACCCGTTCATGAATTGTCTTCAGAAAATCAAAACCTTGCTAGGGTTTGATTTTATTATTTTAACTGATGGATCATTGTTCTAACACATGGATAAATGCAAACTTAGGTTCCAAACTCTCATTTCAATCATTTTGCACGGAGTCCAAGCATTGTTTGGATCAACTATAATAAAACTTTATAAGATAAAGTGACTCATTAAAATCCTCTTTCTAATTTTAAAGTCACTTTTTTAAAGCAACTTGATCTTCAGACATTAAAATAAATATCTGTTGAACTCAAAAAGGCACGTATAATAGCTTGCTGGAAAGCTCTTGGCAAGACACTCAAAGTCCAATACTGTGAACTTGGTAAATAGTAAGTATCGAAAACCCTTGCTATCTCAACTGTAATCTATCTGAAAGTGAAGATGCTTATGTCAAAACTCATACTGATTCTTGGCAAGAATTGGTTAGCCCATGAGAACATGATGGAAAACGTCAACGGAGCATCAAAGGCTGATGGCTAGAAAAGAGGACATTATAGTCCTCCCTTCCCAAAGATATCGGTGTTTGCATGCTGTAACTAAAATGCCTGGATCCCATATTCATCTCAAGGAAGCTGCTCCACCAAGCCGCTACACCACTCTGATGCAAATAACATGTCTCGATTTGTGAAGCTGCCCATCATTTCTCCACAACAATACACCAAACATAATAGTATCAGGATCTTGGATAACTCCATGTGCCATAATCTATCAACTCAACCTGCCATGTGCTGCTATCATATGTGAGAAAATCCTCAATCCAACAGAGAACCTCACTCCAATTGAGACAACAAGCAGTGCTAGAGTCAAATAAAGATGGGAACTCAATATTATGCCAACCAACTCCCTGAAATAATACCAACCATGTAACTGATCCTCCTCAGTCCCACAAACAAAAACAGCATCCACCTTCCCAACTGTCTCGAATATCCTATCGTTCCATACTAAAAAAAAAGTAGAATGTCCAAGATATCCAGCTTCCATAACAATACTCCTCTAACATGTATCTTGAAATTGTGACTGTACTAAATAAACATGCTAGATATGCTTTCCTTTATGAAGGGAAGTGTAACAAAACAAGTGCTATTATCCTGCTCAACATTTGTGACAATAGAGTGCTCATAGGCACTAGATAAGTGAGGAGAATAGTCAATTAATGAATACCCATTAGCACTGTCCTCTCTCCTTATATGCTTCTTGGCCATACTGTTAGCCAAGTTACTATATAAGGCTTATTTTTTATCAGCATTATGCCTCTCTGTCAAATGTAATAAATCAGTCACCTCCTAGCTACAATTAGTATCAATCTGTGACTTTTGATCAATATCAAAGGGTATTCCATCATCAAACTCAAATAGTGGATTCTCTAGTATCCAATCAACATCTCTCTCAAAATGTGGATTACTATGCTTCATCCAATCAACAATATGCTGACGGAAGGTATTATTATCTTAAGAATAATTATCCTTAGGTGCTGCTACACAAATAGTTGAGCCAAAAGATACTTCATCAACTAAAGGATATGGTGTCATAATGGAAGGAGACTCCCTGGAATTCCCAAGTGGCTGACCCACAATACCATCAACTTCATCCCCACTAAGCTGCCCATGTGGCTGACTTTTATCTTTCTTTCCATCCTTCTCTATAGTTTGAAACAATTCTTCTTTCCTTCCACCCTTAATATTGTCCCCTTTGAGAATGGCTTTAGTTTTTGCTCTCATTGTTTGATGACATTGGTAGCCAAACTACAAGCATCTGAGAGGTAACATGTGTTTGTTTCAAATCTAGCCAATATGGTGGATAAGGAACTTTATGAATCATCATCACTGTCTTCAATGATTAGGGACATATTGGACTGTGTAAAAGATAAAACATCTCTTTTGTGACCCCTTTTCCACTATGTTCCCCCTTGGTACCTTACCACTTCGTACGTTCATTCTCCTGGCCTTCCCAGATGTACGACCGACCTCACTTTCCACCGTATGGTTGCCTTCCTGAACTCCTTCCTCTGTAAGGATAGTAGTATGTAAGCTATGGGGGTGAATTTGGGCATACTCAGGTACTTTTGTTGGTGGTGGGCCTCTTGCCGGCGGTAGAAATGTGACTTCCCTCGACATGCCCTTCAAGTGGCTTAGATGAATCTCCGCTTCCTCAGATTCCTGAGAGTCTGAAGATGTATCAGTGCTACTCTCCCCCTCTTGCAAACTGCCCTCTCTAGCCCCCCCCCGACTTGAACCCTTCTTCGATGTTGGTGGTATGACTGCCTATTTGAGTTTCTTCTTTTGGAGTTCTCCTCCACTTACTTTGAAAGTATCTAAGTTATCCTAGTTTGTCATTGCTGGCTTGTAATAAATTTGTCAAAGTTATCCCCTCTTTACATCTGTTTTCTTTTTTGTCTTTCCTTCGAACCTACATTTATTATTATTATTTTTGCTTTTTTATTTTTTCAACTTTTGCTTGCGTCACTTCATCCATTTCTAAGGTGTAGGTCATAACTGGCTCCTCTCTCTTCTTGTAATGCTTGAATTTAGACCCATTAATCGGATTCTTCAAAAGTTTGTTTCCAAGGTTGACAAGCTTATTGCATCGTTTCCTTTTACATTGACCACTTTCTATGGGCCCAAACAATGCATTTTGAACTTGCCCAACTTTATTTCATTTTTTCTATTAAACTTGAGTACCGTCTCGACTTGAATTTTATTTTCCTTAAATGTTTGTCATGCCAAATTTTTCTCCTCCTTTGTGTTACTTTCGTCGTCCATTGAGCTAAGGACCTTATTTCATCCAACTTTATGAGGGTATTGAATCTTTCTCTTAGGCTCTCCACATCTCCTAGTCTATTCTCCACTGCTATTCTTGCACTGGGTACTGCGTACTCTATAGGCATTATGGCTTCCTGACCATACATTAGTTGGAAAGGAGTTTGCCTTGTGGTCACTTTGTAGTTAGTTTTGTATGCCCATACAACTCCAGGAAGCCTCTCCTTCCAATCTACTTTTTTTACTCCACAAGTTTTGTACAAGATGGTGACCACGATTTTATTTGTAGCTTCTGCTTGACCATTCGCCCTAGGATAGTAGGGACTTGAAAATGAATGAAAGATTCTGTACTCACTAGTCATTACCTTTATTGTGTGATTGACAAAATGTATTCCTCTATTGCTTGTCAACTGTAATGAGATATTGAATCTGTTTACTATTTGTTTTCATAATGGCTTATACGCAAGGGCGCCATGAAGTCCAATCCCCAACGTTCAAATAATTGTTGTGGTTGTGACGGAAACAATGACATGAAATCTCTTTTTAGGGGCTTTCCTGCTTTTTGACATGTGTTACAACTCAACACCCATTCCCAAGCGTCAACATACAATGTAGGCCACCAGATTCTAGCTAACAATACTTTTCTAGTTGTTGCATTAGATCCCATGTGGCCCCTTCATGAGATTCCTTTAGGACTCTTGGAATTTCTTCCTCCATAACTCATCTGGCCCCATCTTATATAACAATCCCTCAATTAACTGGAACGTTATGCTTTTAAGTGCAATCTTTCTCCCATTTGCTATTGGCATTTCCCTCGAAAATGTAGTAGTTGATAAATACTGCCTGATCTTGTCGTATCAGTGGGGTAGTACGACAATTTGAAATAGGTGGACGTCAGGAAAGTCTCATACCACTTTCAGGGGCTTATCTTGACTTAATTCTTGACAACTGATCTGCAATTACATGACTTCTTCCCGTACGGAGTATGATTTTGAATGTGAATTCTTGCAAAAGAATCAACCACCTACTCACTCTTCCTTGGATCACAGGCTTGTTTACCAAATACATAAGTGCTTGGTGATCAACATAAATGTAAAGGGAGTTGTAACATCCTGATTTCCGGGGTCTTATTTAACAACTAACATTCTCATAAAATACAACTATTACTTCAATTTCATAGGAAGACAATTATAATAGTCATGCTCATGGGAAAGAGATTTACTGTTAAAAATAGTGAAACATAATTTCTTAACTTAAAACATCATCAATGAATTTACTATAGAAAATAAAATCCACATACCGTGGAATTCGAACCAAGAAATCATTGTAGGGATACTTTTGCAACCACCCAAGTTAGTCCACATATACCACTATAACAATATCAAACAACAAATACCATACAATATCGCTATATCAAAATTAAATGACGATTACCATTAAATACCACTTTATAAAACTAGGGCATCACATACCATTGTATCAATTAGGACATCAATTACCATTGGATCATTTAGGGCTTCTGATACCACTATATCAATTAGGGCTTCTGATACTACTGATTCAATTAGGGCTTTTGATACCACTATATCATTTAGGGTTCCAGATAACACTGAATCAAATTAGGGCTTCAGATACCACTGTATCATTCCTTTCCTTCCAATTACTTAACTATGGCAATGACTCAAGATTAGAAAATATGCCAATATTCAATATTCAAATAAATGAAAAACAATCTATAAATCTATCTCTCGCATCTAGTTGTATAATATCTATAACTAAGAAATAACTCAATTAATCTTACCTTCTTGCATATACTTTCTAAAAGTCATAATACCTGTTTTCCGAAAAGCATTGAATATATAGCTTATCTTTATTTGTTGTTCATTCGACAACTCGGGAAGAGGTGAAACATTGTCAGGGGCTTAACCACCCAACCTCAAACCTCAACTTTGTCCCTACACAATCTCTAATGAGAAAGGCCCTCCCTACCCTGAATAGACAGGGACCATCTTGTCATCAGTTGAGCAACCTGGTATTTAACCATACCCCTCGACTTGACAGTAGGAGATTACATTAAACGGAGTCATGCATGAGCTATTACATAATTCTTA
The DNA here is from genome assembly GCA_028749045.1 of Cupressus sempervirens. Classification (NCBI taxonomy): domain Eukaryota; kingdom Viridiplantae; phylum Streptophyta; class Pinopsida; order Cupressales; family Cupressaceae; genus Cupressus; species Cupressus sempervirens. The sequence continues at coordinate 502,228,880 of CM053785.1, forward strand.
TTAAAATGATAAACATTAATATGGCATAACTGATTAATGTTTCATGTTATTGCAAATTCTTTTCTCTCACCTCATCACCCATTTCCTTGGCTACATAGCCAGGTGAGTCCCAGGTGTTCGGAATTCTTAGAACAACCGGTTCTGTCAATTATACAAGAAGATTAGATGCATCCAACATTTCACAATCTGTGATTACATGATTATGTTCTTTAAAGATTCTAGAATTTGATTGTTTAATTCTAATATCCATCGGTATAATGATTATGTATCCATACTATGTTTTTCTTGGCTTCAACAAAAGATTCATAATACTTGTCTTTCATAAGAGTACAAAAACATTTTATATTCACGGCCAATGCACTAAGCCTGCCCTGGGTCTATGGCTTGAGAGGATTAAAATTGCTTTGTAAATTATTTACTGGTTCTTCTTGAGAGTGCTATCCCTTATCTCAAAGGTATATGGAAAATACTTTTGTATAAGCTTGCACTAATATGACTTCCTTTTAAACAAAGTTCTGATATAAAATCTATATTCTATTATGAAATCAATATTCTGATTATAAAAACATGATCATTGATGTTGGTTCATTCATACATTAAGGATTTTATAGTTATCATAAGGTTATTTAATGAAGATCTTCAATGAATTCTATATTAAGTTGGAAACCATCAGCAAGGTGTTATAATCTAGTCTCAATCTATTAATGTATAGCCGGCTATGGTTTTAACATTCAGACTAGGAAAGAAAAGGTTATGAATATGCAAACCCCTTTGCATTATTTCTAGCCCTATCAATATGTACCTGACAGTAATCAACTAAAGAGGAACTATGAATCACAAACGCATATGTCATATTTTCTTATAACCGACTATAATCGGGCTTAGACTTAATAGAGAAAGTAAGACACATGACCTGCGATTTTATGTGGCTCTTCCTCCTGCGGCCGAAACTCCTGTTCACTCGCTAATTGCTACCATAGTTGCCTTAGAAACTAAAGAAAATAAATGGGAAGTTGGGTAAGAGAAATATTGAAGGTATTTGGCTGTGAACATCTAGACTCGACCTAGCATGATTCGCAACAGACAGAGAAATGAGGAAATAGAAGAATGGAAAGAGGAACGATCTCCAAAATCGAATCATGGCATTCTTTAATGGTTCGCCGAGTCTCCTCGGCTACCTTCAATTATCAAGATGACCACTTGAATTCCAAGTATTAAATCATTGGAAAAAGAGAGGAAAAGAAAATAAAAGGTTGGAAGGGAAGTTGGGAATATTACAAGACAATTTGAATTGCCAAATATTAAATCAATTTATCCTGCCAAGTGTTAATCGATTAAAAGAAAGAATATTAAAATAAAAAGCATGGAAAGAAAGTTGGAAGATCATAATTCGAAAATTATAATAATTCAAATGTCATTATAATTCGAATTTTATTATAATCTTGTATGTACATGTAAACATCACTCTATTAAATTATTGAATTATAATGGTGCCAAGTCAATTTTATATTATATGCACGTATATAAATATTTATTTAAAAAATAATATGATAAAAGATAAATTAAAATCCTTTGAGATACGTTTTATATTTTAACCTAATTATTTTCTCAATTTATTTATTTAAATAGCTCATGCGGGTCCCACAGATGTATCGTGTTTTAAGTCGCTAGGTTCTCAACCCATTTACTCAGTGATGGTGATGCTCTTGCCTAATTTTTTTTTGACAATGTTTCCACCTCTTCGACATGCTTCCTACAAGGAAATTCTCCATAGTTAAGTTATATTATCATAATAAATTATTTAATTATGATTTTGACTTTGAAAAGAAATGATATCACGATGCTATATATATCTTGTTTGTGGAATATTGTTTTAGTGTCTAATTTGCAGAGATCATCAAGGACGATGAAACACAAAGGGGAATGGTACGTTACGTTCCAATTGTAAATACTCCTTTATAATGTTCAATTCTATTTCAAGTTCATTGAGGACGATGAATCACAAGGGGAATGGTATGTTACATCCCAATTTTTGACCTAATTTGAAATATAGTTGTTAAGGTTCACATGAAGTCAGTTGGCAGTTTAATTTGTTATAATCCAGCGAAATGTTAAGATAGTTAGTCGTTATGATAACATGTTAGTTGATCGTTAATCACAAATTCATGGAATTAAGAAGATGGTTAACCGTTGTGATTATTTATAATTAAATAATTTATTATGATAATATAATTTAACTGTGGAGAATTTCCTTGTAGGAAGCATGTCGAAGGGATGGAAGCATTATCAGAAAAGAATTAGGCAGGAGCAACACCATCACTGAGTAAATGGGTTGAGAACCTAGCGACTTGAAACAAGATACATCTATGGGACCTGCATGAGCTATTTAAATAAATAAATTGAGAAAATAATTAGGTTAAAATATAGAATGTATCTCAAAGGATTTTAATTTATCTTTCATCATATTTTTTAAAAATAAACATTTATATACGTGCATATAATATAAAAATGACTTGGCACCATTATAATTCAATAATTCAATAAAGTGATGTTTACATGTACGTATAAGATTATAATAATATTCGAATTATAATAACATTTGAATTATTATAATTTTCGAATTATGATCTTCCAACTTTCTTCCCATCCTTTTTATTTTAATATTCTTTCTTTTAATCGATTAACACTTGGCAGGATAAATTGATTTAATATTTGGCAATTCAAATTGTCTTATAATCTTTCCAACTTCCCTTCCAACCTTTTATTTTCTTTTCCTCTCTTTTTCCAATGATTTAATATTTGGAATTCGAATGGTCATCTTGATAACTGAAGGTAGCCGAGGAGACTCGGCCAACCATTAAAGAATGGTATGATTCGATTTTGGAGATTATTCCTCTTTCCATTCTTCTATTTCCTCCTTTCTTTGTCTGTTGCAAATCATTCTAGGCCGAGTTTGGATGTTTACAGCCGGATACCTTAAATATTTCTCTTACTCGACTTCCCATTTCTTTTCTTTAGTTTCTATGATGATTGTGTTAGCAATTAGCGGGTGAACAAGAGTTCCGGCCGTAGGAGGAAGAGCCACATAAAATCGCAGGTCATGTGTCTTACTTTCTCTGCTAAGTCTAAGCCCAATTATAGTCGGCTATAAGAAATATGACATATGCGTTTGTGATTCATAGTTCCTCTTTAATTGATTACTACCAAGTACATATTGATAGAGCTGGAGATAATGCAAAGGGGTTTGCATATTCATAACCTTTTCTCTCTTGGTCTGAATGTTAAAACCATAGCTGACTATACATTAATAGATTGAGACTAGATTATAACACGTTGCTGATGGTTTTCGGCTTAATATAGAATTCATTGAAGGTCTTCATTAAATAACCCTATGATAACTGTAAAAACCTGAATGTATGAATGAACCAACATCAATGATCATGGTTTTATAATCAAAATATTGATTCCATAATAGAATATAGGTTTTATATCAGAACTTTGTTTAAAAGGAAGTCATATAAGTGCAAGCTTGTACAAAAGTATTTTCCATATACCTTTGAGATAAGGGATAGCACTTTCAAGAAGAACCAATAAATAATTTACAAAGCAATTTTAATCTTGCTAAGCCATAGACCCAGGTCGGGCTCAGTGCATTGGTTGTGAATATAAAATGTTTTTGTACTCTTATGAAAGACAAGTATTAGGCTTCTTTTGTTGAAGCTAAGAAAAACATAGTATGGATCCATAATCATTATACCAATGGATATTACAATTAAACAATCAAATTTTGGAATCTTTAAAGAATATAATCATGTAATCACAGATTGCGAAATGCTGGATGCATGTATAATTGACAGAACTGGTTGTTCTGAGAATTCCGAACACCTGGGACTCACCTGGCTGTGTAGCCAGGGAAATGGGTGATGAGGTGAGAGAAAGGAATCTGCAATAACATGAAACATTAATCAGATATGCCATATTAATGTTTATCATTTTAATAAGAATTATTTAATAGCTCATGCATGATTCCGTTTAATGTAATCTCCTGCTGTCAAGTTGAGGGGTATGGTTAGATGCTAGGTTGCTCAGATGATGACAAGATGGTCCTTGTCTATTCCGGGTAGGGAGGGCCTTTCTCATTAGAGATTGTGTGGGGATAAAGTTGAGGTCCGAGGTTGGGTGGTTAAGCCCCTGACAATGTTTCACCTCTTCTCGAGTTGTTGGAGGAACAACAGATAAAGATAAGCTATACATTCAATGGTTGTCGGAAAACAAGTATTATCACTTTTATGAAGTATATGCAAGAAGGTGAGATTAATTGAGTTATTTCTTAGCTATAGATATTATACACCTAGATGCGAGAGATAGATTTATGGATTGTTTTTCATTTATATGAATATTGAATATGAGCATATTTTCTAATCTTGAGTCATTGCCATAGTTAAGTAATCGGAAGGAAAGGAATGATACAGTGGTATTTGAAGCCCTAATTTGATTCAGTGGTATCTGGAACCGTAAATGAGGTTGGGTGGTTAAGCCCCTGACAATGTTTCACCTCTTCCCGAGTTGTCGGAGGAACAACAGATAAAGATAAGCTATACATTCAATGGTTGTCGGAAAACAAGTATTATCACTTTTATGAAGTATATGCAAGAAGGTGAGATTAATTGAGTTATTTCTTAGCTATAGATATTATACACCTAGATGCGAGAGATAGATTTATGGATTGTTTTTCATTTATATGAATATTGAATATGAGCATATTTTCTAATCTTGAGTCATTGCCATAGTTAAGTAATCGGAGGGAAAGGAATGATACAGTGGTATCTGAAGCCCTAATTTGATTCAGTGGTATCTGGAACTGTAAATGAGGTTGGGTGGTTAAGCCCCTGACAATGTTTCACCTCTTCCCGAGTTGTCGGAGGAACAACAGATAAAGATAAGCTATACATTCAATGGTTGTCGGAAAACAAGTATTATTACTTTTATGAAGTATATGCAAGAAGGTGAGATTAATTGAGTTATTTCTTAGCTATAGATATTATACACCTAGATGCGAGAGATAGATTTATGGATTGTTTTTCATTTATATGAATATTGAATATGAGCATATTTTCTAATCTTGAGTCATTGCCATAGTTAAGTAATCGGAACGAAAGGAATGATACAGTGGTATCTGAAGCCCTAATTTGATTCAGTGGTATCTGGAACCGTAAATGATACAGTGGTATCGGAAGCCCTAATTGAATCAATGGTATTGGAAATCCTAATTGATATGGTGGTATCAGAAGCCCTAAATGATCTAATGGTAATCGATGTCCTAATTGATACAATGGTATGTGATGCCCTAATTTTATATAGTGGTATTTAATGGGAATTGTCATTTAATTTTGATATAGCGGTATTGGTTGGTATTTTTTGTTTGATATTGTTATAATGGTATATGTGGACTAACTTGGGTGGTTGCAGAAGTATCCCTACAATTATTTGTTGGTTCAAATTCCATGGTATGTGGATTTTATTTTCTAGATTAAATTCATTGATGATGTTTTAAGTTAAGAAATTTTGTTTAACTGTTTTTAATGGTAAATCTCTTTCCCATGAGCATGACTATTATAATTGTCTTCCAATGAAATTGAAGTAATAACTATATTCTATGAGAATGTTAGTTGTTAAATAAGACTCGAGAAATCGGGATGTTATAGGAGTAGCTAATAAGTAATGTCTAAACTTTTGTACTATAGAGACCATACCTAAAGCTTCCCTTTTTGTGGTATTGTAGTTTCGTTCTACCTTTGATAGCAACCTGCTCCCAAAGTAAATAGGATGATCTAGTCCTTCTTTCCCAATGTGCGCCAAAGTAGCGCTTATCGCATAGTTGGATGCATCCACATGAACATTGAATCCTTTATTCCACTCAGGGTATATGAGGATTAGGGCTCCTACTAGTGTCTTCTTTAATTCTTGGAAGGCTCCGTCCTGTTCTTCCTCCCAACAAAACTGTTTTTCTTTCCTTGTTAGCTTTTCCAAGGTTAAAGATACTTCTGCATATCCTTTTATAAACCTCCTATAGTACCCTACATGCCCCAAGAAGGATTTGACGACCATTATGTTTGATGGAGCCTCCATATCTAGAATGACCTTGATCTTGTCAAGGTCTGTTTTCAATCCTTTCTTGCATATGATATGAGCAAGAAGTTTGCCTTGTGGAACTATAATTATGCATTTCTTCGGATTCAGGGCCAACCTTGCTCTTCGACATCGATCCATGCATTCGCCAATAATTTTGAGGTGGTGCTCCTTCCCATTGTAGACGAACCAGTCATCCAAGAAAGCTTTGAAGTTTCCTATTGACGTACCGTCGAAGATGTGTAGTATGATTCTTTGGAACATGGTTGGTGTGTTCCATAGCCCAAACAACATCCTATTATAGGCATATACACCATCTTCAACAAAAAATATACAACACCTTCAACAACAAATGTAGTCTTTAGCTTATCTTCTTCCGCAATACTAATATGATTATATCTTAAAAATCCATCCATGAAAGAGTACATTTAATGGTCGACCACTTCTTCTAAGATGCTATTATTAAAGGGGATGGGGAATGGATCTTTTATCGTTACCGCATTCAGACATTTGAAGTCAACACATGTGATTTTGGTTGCTGTCCTTCTTCAATGATATGAGTATAGGAGATACCTGTTCACTCGTTTGTACTTTGAATATTATCCCTGCTTTTAACAATTTTGTGATTTCTTCCTGGACCTTAGTTGTGTAGTTTTTATTCATTCTATAAGGTCATTTTCGCACTAGTCTTGTTCTTGGTATCAGTCATATCCGATGGACACACGCTTCGGGGATACTCCTTTCAAGTCCCTATAGGTCCATGCAAAGATTTCCTTTTACTCTAGAAAGATTCTAAAAGCTGTTGCCTTCAACACTTGATCCTCTTCCCCAAGGTTTATAGTTTGTAGTTTGGCCTCCTTATATTCTACCACTTTCTCAAATATGTGCATTGGTGTCCTGCTAAGGGTTGCTGTACCCTCTCTATATTCCTTATAACCCTCTGGGTACCTTTCTTCAGACTCCAATTTTTGGATTTGCAACTTGGGCTTCTTCTCTCTTCTCTTCCTTGGAGGGTGTCCCTCTCTTGCTTGTCCCTCTCTTTCTTGCCTTTGAATTTGTTATTTCTTTTCTCATCTTTATCTTCTTTGTTTGGACATCTTGCAGCAATATGACCAACCTCTTCACATGAGAAACAAATCAATGGAATTTGCCTTTCCATTTTGATACTCTTTTTGCAAGTAGGGCTTCAATGACTTCAAGGTCTTCATCTATTTCATCTTCTTTTTCACTATCAACCTATTTGCCTTTTTAGTTTCCTCCTTTGCTACCAAGACTTAGTTCTGCTTTGAATGCAGATTCAATGTTGCTAGGATTAGGAGCATAGTTATCAAAGCTATCCAATTCAAAAGTAGTCAATCTTCCCACAAGTGCATCCAAGGTTATATCATTTAATGGATTGGATCTCATCTCTTGAATTGTTGAAACTCTAATTGCATAAATAGGAAGAAAAGTTCTTAGTACCTTGCTGACCATTGTCTCATCAGTTATCGTTCCTCCTGCAACTCTGATCGCACTCACACTTTCTTTGACTCTTTCACACTTTCTTTGACTCTTTCACTATATTGGACAATATTTTCATTCGATCAAACTTGGCTCTTAAACTTTATGCCTTGGCTTTTTGCACATTTTTATCACCTCCATAGACTTTTTATAGTTTTTCCCACATTTCAAATGCAGTAGTTTAACCTCATCAAATTCAGAATACTTAAGAGAGGAAGCTATATCAATCATCATTATATTGTGATCCTTTGCCTCTTTCATCTATTCCACAGTCATAGGTTTGATTGGTGGCACATATTTGTTTTCCAAGTAGAACAAACTAGTATCTCCAATGCTTGAAAGTTGTAGCTTCATCAACTCCTGCCATGCTAAAAGGTTTTCTCTATTAAGCTCGGGAATCTCCCATCTATATGACATCTTGATCTTTAACTTAAATCCTTGAAACCTTTCCTACAAGCACCAAGAGCTCTGATACCAATTGCTGGAAATGAAGAGTAATTGAGAGTGGAGGGGTGAATTAGTTACTACAAAACAATTTGCTATTCCTAGATGTCAAATCAAACTCATCACTGATAATGAAATACTTTATCTAGCTCAATTAAAACTAAGTTAATGCTGTAAGTGGGTTAACAAAGTAGTCTTATGAATATTAATATGTTTTAACCTTTAGTAACTTAGTCGCAAAAACATAAAGCATAAAGCAAATATCATGAACACAGAAAATACCAAGATTTATGGTGGGAACCCAATTTGGGAAAACCACCATGCATCTAGTTACAATATATTTGATTCTATTGAAGTGAGCCCTATTAGGAGCTAACCTTGTAAAAGGTTACAATACATATTGTTAAGTATGACCTTGTTGGAGGATTTAATTCACCGTGTTAGGAGTGGCCTTGTTAGAGGACTTGCTAGAGGATTTACGATTTGACTGATAAGTCAAATCTGTTAAGAGATTTCTTTGCTGCTACAATGTTTAGAAGGTAACAATAATTTGACCTGATTTATAAAGCAACTTCTTTTGCAGATTCAAATCTCTGTCTTGGCTTGATCTCTAGATCTTTACTAGTCAGAATATTCTTTGCAACTTATCTTCCACACTTTTTTGCTCTTCCTTTCCCTTTGATCACATCTCCATCTTATTCCACATTATTCACTTTTACATCCTATCCTCACTACTTGACCTTTCTTAAATATCATAAACTTTGTCAAGTCGACTTGAATACCATTTCAAATAACCATTCAACATCCAAATAGTCGGCTTCAATTAGTTAATTAATAGACAAGTGTAATTTGTTGACACTTAGTCAATACTGAGATTGATCACTCGATTAACACTGGAGGTCCTTTGATGCCCGACCACTCCATTAATACTGGAAGTTGGATATCCTTCATTGCCCGACTGCTCAATTAACACTGAATACCCTTTACTGCTGACTACTCGATTAACACTAAATGTGCTCGGTTAATACCGCAAGTTCTTTATTGCTGGATCACTCAGTTAATACTGACATTTGTGTAACATCAATGACAACATACAATTGAAGAATTATTTCCAACAACAAGGCCTCTAACATTGCAGATACCCAACTGCTCAATTACAGATGTGAAGCACAGGGATTAATGTGTTATAGTAATGTGAGTTACTTGCTCTCCCTTTGATCAACAGAAGTTTGGGTTTGGTGCCGAATGTAGTGCCAATGATATTCGACTTCATCCAATAATTGCCTATTTTATTTTTCATGTCTCACACTGGCTCTTGTAATATTCAATTGGCACTGCTTATGTCCAAGATTATAGTTTCAACATTCCAAGGTGACATTTCAAACAGTCACGATGGTGCTGAAGTGAAGAGTCACTCCCTGTAATGGCTCTCTTCGTAATCACTCCGAAATTTTCCGAGTTCTTTCCCCCTGGAGAAACATACATAGCAAACATTTACGGAACACAGCTGCATTCTTATTGACAGGTTATAACACTGATGGGCATAAAAGTCCATTGTTCAAGAGATGTGGATTATGCCATCATCTGCTTGTTCTTCATTTTCCTTATAGGTGGTCAGCCCAAATCAGAGTTTTGGAAGAAAGTCTGCTTGTATCCTATTTGTTTTCAAGGTGCTAGAAGCTCTTCGTTCTATTGCTATAGGAACTCACCAGGTGCATGCAAGCAGAGTCGATAGCTCTTAAACTCCCATCACACGAAGCAATGGAAGTAATCTAGAGCCCATGCTGGATTTAGCATATGCTGCTTAAGCTATCATTTGGACGACCATGAGAAACATAAACTTCACTTCAAAATTCTGCCAATATGTTCAATAGGAATACTGTGTGTGGCATGTTAGAATATGTTTGCGAATATCAAACATTATTAGCACTCACCATATTAAATTTTCCCTTAGCAAGGAAATGTACATGTATACCTTATGCTGCCTTGTGGTTATCAAGTCAGCTTAGTTTTCAGTCTTCATGGTATGATATTCAGACAAAAAAATTATTTGTCAATATATTAATGCCTCTCTGGTACTCATAAGGTTCAGAAATAACAAAACCTATAAAATTTCTGAGTTATACTCTGTTATAAAACAACTGAAAACCCTTTATTCTGAGATAGCCCAGAAGTAGATAATTTATCTTCCTTTCAAATGTGTGTGTTTGATGAAATTCAACGAAACTTGCAGCCTCTGTATTTATTTTGAAACTTCACAGGTTGGCAGGTTCGAGGCCCTGACACCACTGTAATATTCCGAATGGATATACTACCAATATCTCCTCAAATAAATTTTAGAAGCATCTATAAAGAATCTATGCAATAATAACCAGTACATAACCAGAAAATACTCATTTAAAATACTCCAAAATTTGTTATTGCATTATAAACCAGCAACACATTAACATGATAATATCCAATCCAATCTTAAACACAGTGCAAACGGTCAGATTGGAAAGAAACTATTAAATGCACCTATAATATCATATGTGAATTCTCATGTAAATCCACCACAAATGATGAATCAAGACTACGTCTAATCCACCGGAGAAGAACCTTGGGGTTTGCAACCTTGGATCTTGAATAGAAGCTGAAGCTTCCTTAGTTTCTCCAAAAGAAATCTCAAACGAAATCAATATCCAAACATGCTGAAAATGAGCTCCCACTGCCCTTTTTTAGCACAATAGGATGATTCTTCATATTCCTTCCCTGTCTCTTCGTTTTTAATTCTCGTCTTTTATCCACTTAGAGAATAATATAACTTTATAATATAAAGTGACTTGTCAATTCCTCTTTTTAATTTTAAAGTCACTTTGTTTAAACAACTTAATCTTTAAACATTAAAAAAATATCCTGTTGAACTTTGAAAGCCATGTATAATAGCTTGTTGGAAAGCTCTCGACAAGATGCTCAAAGTTCAATAGTGCAAACCTGGAAATACAAACCCCAACTGACTTACTATAAATTGTAAGTATCATAAATCCCTGCTATCTTGACTCTGATTTGTTTGAAAGTGAAGATGCCTATGTCAAAACTTATACTGACTCTTGGAAAGATGTGCTTAGCCCACAAGACATAATGGAAAAGGCTAACGAAGCATCAAAGGGTAATCTATCTCAATAATCCATCTTGACATGACATGGTCTACCTTATCTGATTAAATATGATCAGTATACTCAAAAGTCAACTGAAACATATCCTCTATCTGCTCCCTCTCTGTCCATGGTGTCCTCTAATGAAATGTCAGGCTCCCTCTTGTTATTGAAGGATATTCATAATCTCAATCATCAAAGATATTCACTTCAAGAGCCTCACTTCATCTAGCATGATCATCAAATGACTAATGAATCCTAGATCAAAACATCTTTGGAGCTATTGTCATAAGATTGAGTCCTACACAATATTTGGTAGCATGCCTCATATACCAATCTTCTTTTCCTAGAAGAACATACCCGGAGACAAAGGAAAAGATCAAGGAAAATAGCTCTTTTGGTACGTATAGAAATACAAATAAGAGATACACTATAGTGAGTAGATAAAGGTAATACTCAAGGATACTAAATACTTTTTGCACATCAACATTCTTGATATAGTTACTCCAATAAAGGTCCATATGCATCAAGTCAGTGAATGGCTCCATATAAGCATTTGTCAAACAATGCGCATTGGTTATTATCCCCTCCACAATGTATAATTCCCACTTATTTCAATTTATAGAGTTTACAATCACTATCAAGTCCAGTGAGAGACAATCATAAAGAACTTTTTGCCTTTTAATCTTTTAAATTGTCTCTTTTAGTAATTAAAATGTCATGAATTTCCTGTTGTAGCTTCAGTTGGATTGATTAACGATGAGATACATTGTAATGATTACTAGTTAACCATTCTGATTAGTAATCATTAGAGATTAATGTGTGTGTGTATATATGTATACATGTGTGTGTGTGTGTGTGTATATGTATGTATGTATGTATATGTATATTTATATATTTATAAAATTAACAATTGTCGAAAAATTACTAATCATAAATAATGAAACAGTATGTGTTAATGAATAGACATGTCCCATGAAGGGAAATGACTTTCCTTGTCTCATCCACAATATAAATACAAGAGATCACAACCTTTGGAACACACAGAAATGTCAGGCAGTGCTATAATATTTGCAGCGATAATACCTTAACATGGTATCAGAGCAAGTTCTCTACCAGGCCTGTGAGGTTTCAGAAATATTTCATAGCTGGTGGAAAGTGATGGAAATTGGTTTAGAGGAATAAATTCTTGATCTTCATATGAGTTGTTGTGATCACTATATTTTCGGTGATTGTGATCTCTTGGGGCTTTGTGATCTGCATGTGCAACTCTTTGTAATTCACATGGACTTTACCGATTCTAAAATGCTGTTGCTAAGTCAGATAGACAACTGAGGTGCAATTTTCAAGGGATCCAGTCTTGCATTACCCAAGCATAAAGATGCCATTTGATATGTCTTTTACAACCACCCAAAGTAGTGACAAACACATTCAGACAATTGGATGATATATCACAGTATATATTATATCAAAGAAACACAGAATAAAATTAATATACTAAGCACATTGCATATATATATATATATATATATATATATATATATATATATATACATATATCACATAAAAGATTGCTTATATAATTGCAGAGGATATATATATTGAGATTGTAGTGTCTATCATATATCGCAAAAGATCAATCCATATTGCTGAATATACAATGAAGACATTATAATATCAGAGGTTGATATCAATCAAGTTCAGATTGTGGAAAAGGATTGTGCCTAGATGCTTGTATGTGGGTGCTTATGTACATGTGGAGAGCATGTAGCATTTTTTCAGATCGAGATTCCTAGATTGTCCTGTAATTAGGACAGATTTACAAATTTTCTTTAGCTCAAGCCTCTTCATAGCAGGCTTGGTGGTTACCTGTTTTTGCTTTTGCCTATGTGTGACTATGCAGCCAAGGTACATGGTCTTTCAATTGCACCGTCCATTGTGTTAGCCAACCAAGTTGTTTCTCACCTGACAAAAGTGCTACTTAGCTCACGACCGGTGGTTTGATGTCCTTAATAGGCGGATACTACATCATCCTTGGTTTGCAAGATTTGTGGCTATCGACCCATTTGTTGTTTATGAGATCAACCAGAGAGTTACAGCAAGCTGCTATAAGCATTTTCCAGTAATTGAACGTGGGCTTCATGTGGAATTAGAGCCAAGTTTGTTATTTATCAACTTTTTAATCTTTGTGACACCCATTATAGGGTGGGGCCATAATTTGGAGCTCACTCTTCTTCAAGATCCACGTCAAATGTGTGGCAAATACTTTGCCGTGTAATTATGTCAGTGTGGTCAAATATTTCCCAATACTATGCCTTGTGCTCATCTAAAATATGTCACAGTTTACACTGCATTCCATCATGGGTCCCATTTTATTGGATTGGCCATTCTATTCATGTGTCAGTGATCTAGTTGGTTTGTGTTGGATGCTTCAGTTGTTGGTAGGTGTTGTAAACATGGTCGTGTGTCACTTCTTCTGAAATTAACACTGTGTCATGCCAACACCCTTTGGGTTTAGTTTTGGGCAACACATTTTGTATCAGTTTACCTTTATTTCTGGTGATCAAATAGAATAATTAAAATTGCATATGATCATCTAGAAAAGAGCAGTAAAGATCTCTGCAATCTCATATTCAAATAATCATATGATTTGTCAAAAGTAATGTTCATTAAATTTGAGAAGATTTAAATGTTGCAAGAAATTGTATGTACAGTTGCTCTGGGATATGCTGTTGTCTAATTTCTATTCTATCAAGTTACCAGTTGCTTATAAACGTCTGTTGTGGTCTAATTTCCATCCTCTCAATATTCACGTGTGATTTTCAGGTGAGGTCTTGGCTGAGGAATATGTTTTAGAGTATGGGACTGATCGACTTGAGATGCATATAGGAGCAGTACAGCCTGGTGAACGTGCCCTTGTTGTTGATGATCTGATCGCCACTGGAGGAACCTTGTGTGCAGCCATGAGGTTGTTAGGTGAGAACTTGCTTTGTGGAACTTGATAGGTTGCATACATGCGACTGTATCTTGTATAACAAACATCAGCATTTGCTTTTACTCCTGTATTATATACTTTCTTTGCAGTTGCAGTTATTCCACTCCAATGCCAATAAAAGGAGACAGTTTTTGAGTATACGAGAGTGTGTTTGACTTTGTATAGAGTAGATTAAGTCTACATTGCAACCCAATATTTTTATTTGCATGATTGATTTATGTCTAACCATAGACAGTCATGATATACGTCACTGGCGTCCCTATCTTAGGATAAATTCAGATTTCTCACTTATTTCCATCAGTGAAGATTAGGAAACAATATTTTTTTGAATTGCATATTGATTACAAATAGCTCATATGAGCATTAATATGTGACCAATACAGTCTTCTTATGAGCAAACATATTGGAAATAAGTTAAAGCAACCTATGAATGACAAATATTATTGATAATAAGAAACGAGTACCTGGGGCTTCAAGAAATGATCTTTGTTAGATGAAAAAAATCACTTATAAGTCAATTTCATGTCTTTCAGGAATTAATTTAGTTTACCCTACTTTCCCTAGATCAACCTGGAAATTATACATTCTATAAAATATGGAAATGCAATTTAGCTACTTATGGTTTTTTTAGCCTGATAATGTTTTAACTTCCTGGGAGTTGATTCCTGATCAATAAAATAGGAAAAGAAGAAAAATGCAAGTAGAGGTTGTACTGTTTTAGAAAGAAAGAAATGAAAATATATTAATGTCCACAATTGACAAGAACAGATCAACCAGACTGGAACATACAACGGGTACAACAGAAAAGCACTCGGGGAAAGAGGGAAGCCTTAGATCAAATGAACACAAATGTTGGCTGTTTGAAAAAGGGCAAATCCCCAAAGCAAGTACAATACAAAGGAGAGGGAAGACTTTGCAACGATAATAAACCAAGCTGACTATCCACTTGAGGAACCAGAATCTTCAAGTGTTTGTGTTCCTAGATGCCTTGGAGGAGCAAACAACAATGTTATTAAGCACAAGGGGATTACCAATGCAGAGTCTGGGAATGATTATTTGAGAGGGTCCAGAGCTTAAGGGGTAGGGCTGAACAATGCTAGGAGGTACCCAAGGTTGGATAGAACTGCTTCTAACATGTGAGGGTAAAGAATTGCTTGGAATGGTGAAAACTGGCAGTTTCAGCTTAACAGAAGGATGTACACCATGAAACAAAGCTGAGAGAAGGCCCTGGATTGCGAATGATACAGAACCACAACTATTATTGTTGCATTCTACATGTCTAGTGATTTTTCAAATTATGATTTTGTTTCACCTTCTGTTGTAACTGGAATCTAGTCATTTCTTTATACTTGATGAGGTTGCTAGTATAGAAATCTGTTTTTTAATTCTCTATTCGTTTAAGATCAGTTTGTATGTGTCGGGTTTGAACTTTTTAGGTCAGTTATTTATCTGATGAAGTTGCAATCAACAACTCCTTTATGTGAATTCGAAATTTGTTGATGGTATGATTCATGGTTAGTGTTAATATTGCAGAAATTCCATTTTCCTGTTTGTAAATTAATATTCAATGTATTGATGTCACATTTATGTTGAATCTTTTTTCCACGTTGTTTAGAATTTTAACCAGAACCTGCTCTTTATCTATATGTTTGAAAATGTACTCTAAGTTGTCTGGGAGAGGCTTTCATAGTCTATCCCGAAACTATAAATCTGTTATGGAGTCTGGGGTTCTGAATTAATGGCATGTAAATGTTAATAAGCTTTTGAATGCTGTTCTCCGTGTGCTTGTATCCTAATAACTCATTTGTATGAGAGTTTGAATCTTGTTGTATGCATTGATCATTTTTTATTCCGTGTAATTGCAGAGCGTGCTGGTGCTGAGGTGGTTGAATGTGCCTGTGTCATTGGATTACCCGAGTTGAAGGTTGGTTTGCCAAACTTCTGTTGGTTCACACAATTCATTTTTTTTAAGGATAACTAGAAACATTACAATTCATAATGAGTGATGCAAATGTTATGGTACACGCATGTCTGCCAAGTTGTGGGTTGCTTTGTTCCAATGTGGGTAATTGAACTTGAGTCACCCTTTTTACAAGTGCACCACTTTAGCATTGAAATGCAACAGCTGGCACCTCATTAATCTATTCTAGAATTTGCTTGGTGAAATATTATGTTGATATCATTGCAGTTTTGTACATATGACCAAAGAAAGTTCCAAATGTTTTTACATTTTGTAATTTCAGTCTTATATATCTAGCATTTTCAAGGAATACATTTTGAGTATTATGTTAACTTTTTTTGATTTTATTTTTATCTTAAAATCCTGTAAAGAATCTGAAGTTAATTAGTTCATCACATCCCTAAAAGTAGCAAACAATGAAACAAAAATTAGCTAAATGCTTTCTGTTGTTACAAATAAATTCTATTGTAATATATCGAATTCTTGATAAAAACTACTAAGTAGGTTTAGAACTTGGGTACATTTATGTAATATAGTTTGATTTGCAGCTTTACACACAAATAGTATATTGTTCACTCCATGTTTAATTTTTGACCTTATTCCACTCTTTGAAAGTACTCTATATTTTTGAGTGTTCGCAAACAATGTTTTATCCTTTAGGTATGGCACTATCTTCACTTGCTTGAAGATAGTCTTACTCTGTTTTATTTATTGGTGCTTTATGTTTTATTTATAAATTTACGTATTAATTTATTTGTAAGCAGATTTTCTATTTTGGTTTATCAATTATTTTTGAGTTAATGGGGTTTGTATGTAAGGCCTACGTCACTTGTGACCAACAAAATCTATGATATTCAATTGAA
This sequence comes from Cupressus sempervirens, assembly GCA_028749045.1. Lineage (NCBI taxonomy): Eukaryota > Viridiplantae > Streptophyta > Pinopsida > Cupressales > Cupressaceae > Cupressus > Cupressus sempervirens. The sequence continues at coordinate 502,245,905 of CM053785.1, forward strand.
CAAGTGGTGGCAAGCAAAGAGCCTTGAGAGGAAATGGAAACAAAGTCATCAACCTATTTGGAAAGTAGATGGGATATATAGTAACACTTAAATTTTTAGCTTTCAAAGCATGTTTGAGTAAGTTGTATTGTGGATGCTTTCTATGTTGTGTAGGAAAGAGAAGACACTTAGCTTTATCTAATTTAAATGTAACACCCACTTTTCCAATGTCCTAGTTTTTTCTCTAAAATTACAATTCCAAATAAAACAAAAAATGGAATAGAGTTAGTGATATTGTTTACTGATTGTGGATTAAGATAGATCTAGGGTGAGACCATGCAATAATGTTAGGTAATCCTTGAAACCATAGATGAAATATTCATGCAATACGGTTTCAAAGCATGTTTGAGTAAGTTGTATTGTGGATGCTTTCTATATTGTGTAGGAAAGAGAAGACAAATGACCACCTTTAAGCTAAATGTAATGTACCCATTTCCAATGCTCTAGTTTTTGCTGTAAAATTTCAAGTTCAGTTAAAACAAGAAAAAAAATAGAGTTAGTGACATGATTTACTAATTGCGGACTAAGATAGATTTGGGATGAGACCTTGCAATAATGTTAGGAAATCATTGAAACCATAGATGAAGTTTTCACCTATTAGCAAAGGCCCAAGATGCTAAAAAGTTTTGATCCATTTTTTTTTTGTTCTTTCTTTGAGCTCGAGGATACAATTGGAGCTTGTTTAAGGCTATCCACATGAAGAAGAGGAACAAATAAGCTCAACAATTTCTCACTAACCTTGTTTTTGTGCAATAGAATCCTCGGTTGTACACAAGGTAGAGGAAACATTGGTTGGTCTAATTAAGTTGGATGGTATAGATCCTTACAGTGATTGGACATCATAGGAGAAACTTCATTGTTTACAAAGGACAAGAGCTATGATTTGGAAAGGTAGGTAATGGAGGAGGGGGGGTGGATTTAGATTAGGACTCAATGACATTGAGGAGATTGAGGATGATGAGGAGTCATTACTAGTGCCAACAACATCTACATTCAGGATCATGGTCGACCCACAATTAATTATGTTGAGCAAAGAGGCACAACTACAATAGACTCCTAATACTAGTCCCTTATTAGACCTTTTACCTCTCCATTAGTTAAGTGAGGAGCTGCATACACAATGATCTCCTAATACTAGACCCATACTAGATCAAAGGTTACAAATAGTGCAAATAGAATATAGGTCCATTCGTGTAGTTGTAACCTCGAGTGGGGTTGGGAAGTCAAATAATAGGTGTCATTTTTGTGCTTCTAAGCTTGATGGATAGGCTCAATGCACCTTGTATGGTCTTCCATGGTGCTTCATAATGAGGATACATTATTGGGGGAAAGTCTTAATGGAATCCTAGATGAACTTTATGATAGAATGCATAAAGGGATGCAAGTTGCACCTAAGTTCCATTTGAGTAGTGGTAACCTTGAGTTGGGCCAGGAGACTAAATGGGGGGTGTCATTTTGTGCTCCTAGGCTTGATCGAGAGCAATAAGCTCAAGGCGCCCTATATATTTTCTAGTGGATCTCCATCAGTGAAATTAATTATATAATTATAATATGATTGAGTTAATGTTCCCAAGTTCCCAACACTAGTAGGAAAAATATGTTTTATAAGTTATGCTTGAACTCAATAACTTATTACTTAAAATTGATTAGAAATACATTTATTTTTTGCAAATTTCAATTACGAAATGCATTCAATGAGTGAGTAAATGATTACACAAAAAGAATCAAACTGGGTCTAGATATATTTGATTGATTTAAATGCAAATTGGGTACAAAATAGTATCCTCATCTGCAATGTTGATAGCTAGTAGCTTAATAGTCTAAAGCAAAATTAAAATAGCAAATGGTTTTTGTAAAAAAATAAGTAAACACAGCATGGCTTAGTATTAGGAATTCGTTGTGGATGCACCTCCTTGCTTAACTAATGGAGAGGTAAAAGGTCTATATAGGTCTAGTACTAGGAGCCTATTGTGGTTGTGGTTCCTTGCTCGACATGAGTATTTCTCGATCGATTAGCACCCTGAATGTAGATGTTGTTGGCACTAGCAATGGCTCCTCATTTTCTCCTCATTCTCTTCAATGTCATTGAGTGTGAATCTAAATCCACCCCCTCCTCTATAACCTACCTCTGCAAATCATAACTTTTGTCCTTTGTAAACAATGTAGATACTCCTATGATGTCCAATCATTGTAAGGATCTATATCATCCAACTCAATTGGACCAACTAGTGTTTCCTCTACCTTGTGCACAATCGAAGATTATATTGCACAATTACAAAGTTGTTAAGGTGTTTTGGGCTAACTTGTTCCTCTTCTTCCTGTGGGTGGCCTTAAACAAGTTCCAATTGCGCTCACAATTGGATGAACTACGAGGTTAGCATAAGTTTCTAATGGAAAAGTTTTTGAAATGTGGGGTATTTCCACCCCAATTTTTCTGCATATGTAAAAGAAAATATTGAAAAGTTAGAAAGCAAAGAGAAAAGAGAAAATATAATTTGTCAATTTCATTAGACCTCAAAATCTAAATGGTAGATGTTATACCTAGGGTTTGAGTAGCTCCTCCTTTCTTTGCCAACTCTCACGAGTATAAATTACCCTTTGCTTCCCCATAATTTTGGAGTTTGGCTACAATGAGGTCTCTCTCCTCAACCTTAGTTGTTGTCCTCTAAATGTATGTAGTGAGGCCTTCCATGACCTCTTTGTTAAGATCTGAATAAGAATCATTGAACCTAAAACAAGTGTTCAGGAAGTACCCTACTGCATGAATGGGTCGGTGGAGATGATTGTTCCATCTTCAATTATTAATTTCCCAAGTGGGACAAAATTTGAGTCTATCCCTCTTGTAGTAATTTTTTTTTACTCCTTGGTCCTATTCATGACCTCTTAAAGATACCCCATCAAGGTTTGATCCCCATCCCCCAAGCACAAGACTAACTTGGGGCTTAAACACTCATAATTGAAAAATACAAATTAATGAAGTTAGTAAGTACAAATTAAGAATGATAGACTTGAATCAAGAATAATTAAAAATCCAAGCTTTGAAGTTACCTTCACAATTTCTATAGCCCTTTGTGTAAAGTGTTTGTTGAAAATTGTATGTAATAGCCTCTCCTTTAAACCTTCTTTGAATAAGGTTAGTCTAGACATGTTGGACTTCCAAACATTTGTTTCAAAGAAGCCAATGAACAAATAATGCTTTCCAACATCAAGAATCATTGCAAACCTTGTTACACTGGATCTAACTAAATCTCTCCCATGAGTGTTCTCTCTCATCAAATGTAAAATCCAACAATGACTATAGATATATTTTGTGATCCATCTTGCATCTTCCACAATTGGAGTCACCCAATCAAGTTTTCCTATGTCCTCCAAAAAAAGTTCAAGGAGATGTGGTACAATGTATCCAAAAAAGAGTTTTGCACCTTTCTTGGAGAATTCTACTTGCTGCCACATATGTTGTTACATCATCTGTCATGATTTGCACCACATTCTCTATTCCCAACTTCATGACGATGCTCTCTAACATTAATGCCAATGTTTATGCATTTTTCAACTTATTGGAAGTGTTAATTGATTTTAAAATACATCATTCTCCTTGCTAGTAACCAAAAAAATAATAAAGGTGTGGTTTTGTCATTTATCCATCCATCAGAAACAATGGAGCAACCAAATTTTCTCTATTCATTTTTTTGGTCATTTATCACCTCTTTTGCCCTATCAATTTCATTTGTGATCATCTCACAAGGAAAAAGTGAAATTAGGTATTAGTACACAATTTTGATTTAATAAATAAGATTTAAAAAGAAGAAGAAATGAAATGGACTATTTATTGAACTCTCACACAAATCCTTGTGAGAAGGCGTCTCGTACCTTTTTACCTGAATTTGTCATTGGGTCACCAAATTTAGCCAATAAGGACTCTTTGCCACATTCAATGAGATGTTTTAGTACCAAAAATCAACACGTGCAATGTTTGTTTTTTCATGTGTCTCCCTGTTCCATCCAATGGCCTCTAATACTGGTTGTGCTCGAGGTGTGTTCTTGGCAAGGTCATTGGGAGATGGGGAGACTTGAAGGTCTTCGGTATTGGTACTGGTACTAGTATGCCAAGTTTTCAAAAATAGGAGACAAGGGTACTTCGAGACGGCAATTTTTTTAAAATAGTTTAAACAATCTAATACTAAATACAAAATACAAATACTGTAAAACTAAAAGAGTAAAGTAAATAATAATAGAAATGTCACATTCAAATAGAGTCAAATATATCAAAACTCACATAATCACGACTGTATCTCAAAGTCATACTTGTTTTCCAAATATTGCAATTCATCATTATCATATCCAATTGATAATCGCTGAGATTATCATTACATATTCAAGTTTTAAATTCAAAAAAGTATAGTTGGATGCTAAATTGCCAATATGCAAACAAAAATGAACAAACTTAGTATATAAACAAAAACTAGAGTCTATTTAGTACTAGTATGCTAATGGTACTATCATCTACTCCACAAGGTTGTGATCATCCATCTTGAGGTCTTCAACTATCACGCTCTTCAAATAATCATTTAAATTGTCATTGGTCTTAATTTTTGCATTAAAAACATTAAAATCAGGGCTAAAATACATAAATGGTTTAATATTTTATTTCACATTTATTTTTTATCAGGGGACTTCGGGGAGACTTCACTTTTTGGATTAGGAGATAGGGACACTCCAAGAGACTTTGTCATGAAGTCTCCAACCTTTTTTGGAGAAGTCTCCAAGACGTGTTGCCATCTTTGAGATGTTTCTTTTAGGGGGGATATGGGTCTCCCTATAACCATGGTTCTTGGGCACAAATAAACTCCCTATAGGATGTGTCCCTGATGAGGATGTAGTAGAAACACTCTACTAGAGGAAGCATAAGCAATAAAGAGGGACTGCACTTTTTGGGGATATGCGGGCCATGACAAGAGCCCACTATACTCTTAAGTGCGACTTCTTCTTCCATGTCAATTTAACCACCTTGAGATTTAGCTATTGATGCTCCCATAGTTAATTTTGCCCTCTCACTTTGCATTTTCTCTTTCCCAGCTTTAAGTATGCTACTAGCATATCTTTTATCTCCTATGATTTTATCACATTTCCTAGTATCATGCTTTCAATGCCCAATGTGGTATTCTATGCATCCATGAATTAGTTTTTCACATTTTATGCAAATCACCATCCCATGCCTTGGTGCTTAATTGGCATACCTCCATGTCTTATCTCTAGCATCTTTAGGATAGGTGCCTATAAATCTAGATGGGTATGGTTCTAGTGGCTAATCATTACCCTAAATCTGTCATGTTGAATTAATGGTTAATTGTTGCCCTCTATACATAGAAAGTGAAAAGAAAAAATTAATATTTTAGTTAAACAATCAAGAAAACTATCCGATTTTCAATATTTTTAGACATCATTCAAAGTTAACAAAAACTAAAAAATCTACTAAGGTTTGACTTTTTTTTTTAAAACTAGAAATTCTTAAAAAAGATGAAAGATTCAACATATATTGTGAAGAATTGTGTCAAATCTTGTTCCAATGACTCAAAATCATTCCCAACTATTTAGGAATGATTTTGTATTCATCTATATGCAATAAAAAATGAATAGAGTGTTAAAAAAACATAGAAATAAAATCAGAAAACCTACTTGGGAATCTTATTTTCTTCAATAATTGTTTGAAATCCACTCCAATGTGCTATAGTCAATTCAAATCAGGTACCAAACTTAGGAATGATTTTGTATTCATCTATATGCAATAAAAAATTAATAGAATGTTAAAAAAACATAGAAATAAAATCAGAAAACCTACTTGGGAATCTGATTTTCTTCAATAATTGCTTGAAATCCACTCCAATGTGCTTTAGTCGATTCAGATCAGTTACCAAAGGCTTAGAAGCCTATTTTCTCCCTGCAGCCTTATAAAAACACAAAGAACATAAAAATAAACCTCACTTTGCTGTTTTTTTGCTATATGTGGTTATTGCAAAGTGGCAGCTGAGAATTTCTATTCGATTTGCCGAGCTTTTTGAGAACTACTTGTTGAGTACTTAATGTCATTTTCTCAAAAACACAGTCAGTCTTCTCAGTGAGTTGAAGTCATTAAAAGTTGTAGAGTATAAAAACTTGGTGAGTTTCACCGAGTATTTTATGCCAACTATGTCTCATACACAATTTCCAAATCCCAATAAATAAGACAAAATCAGTCATAGCATAATGAATTGATTGCTTGAGGAGGCTTGTATATAGTTTTGTTACACGGGGACAGGATTCCGACAAAATTTGACCCATCCCCGTTTTTGGGATTTCTTTGAAACTTGAAAACTTCCACAAACCTGTCCCTTGGCTTTCCCATAAAATTATTGTTTCAGCTTTGATAATTTGTTTCATTTCCACTCTTGTGTGAACTCTATAAGTTAAAATTATTTAACACAAACATTATATGTTAAAGTCCTACAATTTATATAAGCATATGCTTTATTCATGTTTTTATGTGAATAGTTTAAATTTCCCTACTTTTAAAAAGCTGTTCCCATTGTCTTATCTCGCCATCTCCTTCTCCTAGGAAAAAATCAGTCTTCCGAACCCGTTTCCCCGCCCTGCCTCGGCCCTTGCCCCCCCTCTCCATTCCCTTGTCCCGAAAATCAGAGGTAACATAGATATATAGATTCCCCACTTGGAACGATTTTCATTTCTCTTTTCCTCCTTAAAATATTTGCTTTTCTATCATATGGTGTTGACATTAACATATATCATCAAAAGAGAACCTTTTTAAAACAAGTCATTTAATGCCATTAATTAAGTCACTTGGCCCCATTCACTTTATTACTTAATAATCAATTATTAATTAAGTTCATCTTATTAATAATTTGATAACCATGATCTTGTGCCATTAATTCAAATCACTTAGTCCACTGGTGATCAGGGGAACCATTGCATATAATATTCAAGTGCCCTGTGAAAAATAGTAACTGAGCATATATGCCTTACTGTTCTAAATAAATAGTCGAGCCAGAGTTGTCAAAGTTCAACATTGCAACATAACTTGTTTAGGAGCCCAACAATAAATCCTAACTTTCTTCAAATAGACACTATAAATAGCAAGAGTGCCAAAGTGAACCAAACAAAGAGCAATCTTGAATGCTCTTGACCTCTGAAATGGAATTGGTCTCCTATTCAGTGAACTAGGACCCTCTAACCAACTGACTTAGTGTATGAGGGCCAGTTATAGGCTAAACCAAACGACAAACCATGGTGAGCTAAAATGGAGACATTACACTGTATGTAATAAATTAGCTTCTGAGTTTTTAATTTGAATTAGATGGGAGTGTTGATTGTCCTCTTCGATGATGCCTTTTCATTGCCCTTTCTCTTCCCCCATCTGATTCATATATATATGTTAATCATAATATGAAATAAGGTGTCCTTTGGGAACAACTGCCTTTCCATAAATGGACACAATCCTTCACAACCTCTCATGTTTGCTACATTCATAATATTATCCTTATTTATTCCAAACTAACAATTTATTCCTTTCTGATATCCTTGTTAATCACTATTATAATCACCAATAATGGTTTTTGCTATAGATATTAATACATAACACTACCTTGCATTAAATTGTTGTTTTTTATGTAATATGATCTTGCCCTCTTTTTTTGGGTAATTATCCTTTATTTATATCAGATCATAAATCAAACTAATATAGTTTGGCCCTCTCTAAGGTGTGATCTAGTGTATGAAGCTCTTAATGTAGGCAATGCATGAGAGTCCACCCTTCCCCAAAATTGCTTGCCCACAAGCAATAGTTGAATGATCATGGAATCTATTTTGTAATTCACCTTTCACTGTGCTATTGTGATATTTTTTGTGATCAAGAAAATCATCAAATCCTGAAAATCAATCACTTACGTTTGCAAAAAAATGATTTTGTTGACTCAATATCTCTTTGATTGAAACCAAGGGATGAGCCTCCTAGATATTAAAATGATGATAAGACGCGTGACACACATCTATGCTATGTTTTGTAAACATGCGCGCCTCCTCTTAATAGGAAATTTCTAGTTTAATATGTTTCAAAAATTGATGTTGAGATCAGTCATCTCGATTGTATAGTGTTTCTAGATCTTGAGGTTCTGATTTTATTAGGATCTAAGTGGGCTCTAACTGGTTGTGGATACATCTTGTAATATATAATATTGAGTTTTGTATCACAATGTTTGCATGAGTATTTAATGTGGACATGTCGATTTGTGATTAGATTTTTTGGTAAAATACTAAAGATGTTTTGGATATTTCTTTAATGTCAGTTTTGAGGTAGACTTGACCATTTTGCTCAACTCACATGCTCTATGAGTTGTCACCGATCCAATTAATTGATTTCCAAACTTTCTATGTGTGTTTTGACAGGCTCCATTAGCTTCGTATTTTTGCTTTGTATTTTCTAGAATTTGTGATTGTTCTAATGTTTCAGGTACTGATAAAGTGGTTTGTTGTATAAAAAGCGTTGGGTACAAATGACCAAAACCCAATGAAAAGGTCATGCAAAATCAACATGTTTCAAAGTTTAATTGCAATGCAACAAAACAAAACTATCAAAGTATTTCAAAGAAAACTGTTCACAAAGGCAAGTATCATGTCAAATGATTTCTTCATGGCAGGTTGTGAGTCTTGTGAGAGCATTCAATATAGCTGCACAAAAAGCTAAGTCATCTTATAATTGCATTCTTTGTTGGATGATTAAATAATATGGAAAGTTGGAGAGGTTTGTAATCAACTGTTAAGATACCCCATCAATTACTACGATTTTTCCATGAACAATGACTACATAAAAACTCCACTTTAATAAAGAATGATAACTCCTGTGACTCTTTCTTATTGTCCAAAGCTTCTCTCAAGTTTTCATCACATCAGTTATGGTTCTCAAGGTCACAAAAGTATCATTGGCTTAATTTCTAGGAGATCTTCAACCTTGGATGTTAGGACCGATAAGTGTAACATGCAATCTCCTAGGATCTATGCTTCACGGGGAGGTGACCCCTATGCTTTTCCACCTTCGCCCATCCCAAGGATGGTATGAGTAGAAGAATTCTTCTTGTCCCAAAAACCATTTCCCTAGTGTAAAGGGACTATCCTTGAAACTACACTTTTACGCCCAAAAGGGGACTCGGGGACGACCTAACCATCCTCCACCATCCTCGGAATGGATTGTCATCACTAATGATCCAACCAAAAAACTCAGTCACCAAACATTAAAAAACAACATTTTTGTTTTAGTTTTAACTTGATCGCTTGAGCCCTATGTGGGTAGAAAAAAGTTATTAAAAATTAGGAAACCAAAAAGGTAAAGACTTGTTTATTTTAACCATACTTATCAAAGAAGAAAAATAAAGAGCAGAAGCAACTTGGGAAGAAAGTTTTTGTTTGAGTTTCAAGAGGAGGTTTTGCTATCTAATCTTCTTTATTCTAGGTATGCTTTTCATTTTCCATTTGTTTTTTCAACTCTGTGGCCATTTTTACCATTTCACATTTGTTTTTCAACACATACGGTGAGCTTTTTGCATGAAATACCTTTTCTCTTTAACTTGTAATACTATATTACATTGCATAATTGTGAGCAACAATTAGATAGTGGGAAGTAGTAATGGTCATAGCATGGATGTTGCAATGCAATAAATTCAAATATCACAAAGAAAATAAATGAGTACTAGGGCAATTGTAGGGGGGTTTCCAATTGATGTGGATGTTCATGTAGAAGAGGCAACAACCACTAACCCATTTGAGTGCCCTTTCTGAGCTCTTAAAAAGTTTGCAAAAGGCCCATTCAACCCTAAGAAACTTCTACAATTTGCCACAAGATTAGACAAGGAAAATATTTCTTTTTTGGGGGGGTTGGTAGGGAATGGGAGTGTCACAAGCATATTTTTGGGAGCTACTCTAGAGTCTATTGCCATCTTTTGTGTCTAGGTGAGTCTATTGCCATCTTTTGTGTCTAGGTGTTCAAGAAGTCTATAGAAAGCAGATGATAGGTCTAGGAATCTACATCCAAATCATCATCAGTGTCATCCTTTGAGTTTGTGGTAGGTCTAGGGTCATCCTAATCTAGTGGAATCTCTAGCAATACTAGAGGTGTGTCATCCTTCTCCAACAACATAGCATCCTCGGGACTGACATCCGAACATGAGGTTGGAGTCTGATGATACTCAATACTTTGTCGATCGTATAGTTGCAATGCATTGTGAACAACGACTAACTCCTTTGATTGTCTAGAGGTAAGATTGTTCCTCTTGACTGATTGGATAAAGCCTTATGTGGATCAATTCATCTCTGCCATGCCATGTGCAACACATAATAGAGTCAGTTTGAGCTAATGTAGCTCTATCTATCCTCACCTTTAGTTTACCAAAAGTTGGACCACAAAGATAGGCTAATGCAAGCTATTGACTCAGAAGTTTAGTAGCATCATCTCCTTGTACATGTTAAGAAGGGCCTTGAAGAAGCCCTCCTTTACCTGAGTTGAACACAAAAAAGTTAACATATTAAATATTTTTTAAATCAAAATGAGTAGGCAATCAGAAGAGATCTATTTTGCTATTTGAAATTCATATTTAAATATGAAATCTCAGATTTGAGACTCACCTCCTCATCAACAAATGGAGCCACTTTTGGAGGTCGCAGTGCGTACCATTTTGGATTGAGAGCATAGGCTACCATGTGAAGTGTGGTTCATAATGTTCCACTATTGTGTCACAATGGACCTATAAGATGCTAGGTCAGGGAGACCTACACCTCTCAAGCTGGATCAGGTAAACCTTCCCTCCTGATTGGATCGGTTCTTTATGATCTTGCTGGAGCTCTAGTTGAACAACATGCTATCAATGGTCTCATAAATCTCTCTAAGTTTAGCAGAGCCAATATCAATATATCTAATGACCTGCACAAGAGGCTCAATGAAGGATCAAATGTATTTACAAGTGCAAGCAAATTACAAGTTAGAAACACCTTTAAGTTTAAAATTCTTAATTCTTGAATAATAAAATTAGCAAATGCCAAAATCAGAAATAATTTTATTAAATTGGCAATAACAATTTCTTACCTCACTGTGGACCATTAATCATTATCAAGGACTCTCTGCTTCCCAATTCTTCCATCTGTTGTGTTGGACTCATGCCATCTACTCCACTCTGCATCGACTAGTATTGATTGTAGGCTCTCTTGAATCCTAAGCATCCTCTCCAACAAAATAAAGCAACTAGCATATCTAGTCTACATGGGCTTGAGGAATTACTTCTTGGAAAATGTCCTGAACAGTGCAAGAGGTATGATGGTTGCAAATTAACATTTGTACATCCTAGCCTCAGACACTAATGCCTTTATATAATCAATTTTCTCAATGTCCTTCAAGGTGTTTTCAATGCACGTACACAATGCGGGGTTAAAAAAATGTGCTTATAGGCACCCTCCACCATTAATCCAACTAACTTATACATCAGAGCTGAATCAGTGATCACTTGCACACCATTAGCGAGTCCAACCTCTTCTATAGCATCTTTCTACTTTTGAACAGTTGCATCCTTCCTTTTGCCCGAACAATCTATAGCTCCAAGAAAGTAAGAGTCCGTTGTGCTAGTGACAATAAGATTGATGAGTGGCTGATGTTTGATATTGGTCCACCCACCGGTCCAAATGCTCACTTTTGAGTTCTCTCTATCAAGAATAGTGGTGCACAGTTTTGTTTATCCAGGTGGTACAAATGAGGGACCAACATCATAGATAACTCCGCACATTTGTTTAAAATATGAGGAATGTGACACATGGAATGGTATAGCATGCGCAAAACACCCTTGCCAATAGATGAGTTAGCCGCTTCTTTGCTTGCAAATTAAACAAATCAGCAATATTTGTTTCTCTTTTAGTCTTCTTTCTCTTTTCTTTCCTCCAAGTTGGACTGTGTATGACACTTTCTTCCCTATGAGAAGGATGAGTCAAAGGCTTACTAGCTTGCACATTCTTTTTTGAAGTCCCTGATTTTAATGCCAACTCCATGTGCCATATTGTTTCCTCAAATTTTTGTTCTTTTTTTTTTCAACCATCCCTTGACCACCTATCCACAAAAGATGGCAATAGATTCTAGTTTAGCTTCCACAATAATGTTTCTGGCGCAAATGCTACTCTCATTCCCTACTACCCTTCAATTTTTTTCTTATCCTTGTCTACTCTTGTGACAAATTGTTATTGAGGTTTCATGGGGTTAAACAAGCCTTTTAGAAACATTTTGAGGGCTTGGGAAGGGCTCTCAAATGAGTAGAGGTTGCTGTCTCTTCTACATGAACACCCACTTCAGTTGAACACTGTATATGACTGCCCTAGTACTAGGTCTTTTGTTTGTGATGTTCGAGTTTCTTGCATTGCAACCTCCATGATATGATTATGATCACTTCCTTGACTCACTATTGCTCATGATTATGTAATGTAATATAGTGCTGCAAGTTAAAAAGAAGGTATTTCATTCAAAATATGCTCCCTGTGTTGCAAGAACAGATAGAAAATAGGAAAAAAGGGCCATGAAGTTGAAATAAACAAATAGAAAAAGTGGGGAAGATTTGTTGACAAAACAACCTCTTGCAACTCAAATAAAAATTTTGTTCCCTAGTTGTAGCTGCTCTCTGTTTTCTTCTTGGCAAGTGTGGTTAACATGAACATATTTTTACCTTTCGTCTTTTTAGGTCCTCAGATAGTGTTTCCTATTTTTGTAATAACTTTTTCTACCCTCACGGGGTCTGTGCGGTCAAGTTAAAATAATGTTGTTTTTTTAAATATCAGTGGTGGTGTTTTTTGGCTGGGCCGTTGGGGACGGCAATCCATGCAGGGATTTATCCCTTTTGGCATGAAAGAGTCGTTTCAGGGACGATCCTTTCTGTACCACTGGTAATATATTTTTCAAAATGAGGATGAAACTATTTAGTGCACATGGCTTCATTAATTTGAGTTTTGGTTCTTTGACCACAGGAAGCACATCGTTCAATTTTCTGGACCCTTGAGATTTACTTGTGTGATCAGTGGTATTCTATGTTATCTGATTAATTTAAACTTCAAGATCCACTTGTGCTATCAGTTGGATTCCATGCTATTTGAGTGATTTAAATTGGGTATGTGGCTGGGCAATATAGTTCAAATGAAAGTACCTAAAACATATTGCATGATTTTCCGGGTATGGATTTACAGAAACATTGCTAACTGTTAAAACCAGGTAAGGAAATATTGTCTTACAGAAGCAATGTATTATTTTCAACTAGGAACCCAAATTGCATGGAAGAACATTGCTGGCATAAAGAAAATGTTCTGCTCAGTCCCGTAATCCGACTTTTGGGGATCCTGCTGCACTAACATTAGTGCCCATGGTTTTGGTTACATAGATGAGACTTGAACCTAAAATCAACAATTTTAATATCTATTGTCATTTTTAAAATATTTGAAACATGACTTGGAAGTGCATAAAATTCCGTTCACTGCACTAGAACAATAAAATTGTTGGGACATCATTGTTCTAAATACTTCTCTCCATTTTACTTTCCATATGTGTGAAATCTTTATGTTCTCAATTCTAGCATGTTTATCAAGTTAGCTTGTTTAAAGGAGCACAAAATATTCCTCGATTGATTTGTCACTTGTATAATATTTTCTAATGTGAATTTAATTTTTGCAGAGTCGGGAAAGGTTGGAGGGAAAGCCTTTATATATTCTTGTTGAATCTCGTTAATCACAGTTCTGCATCAGTGTGAAGTTTGATGAAAACTTACAGTTCCAAAAAATATTTTTTCCACTCCATGAGTTGTGGCGAGCAATACCTTAGTCAGTCTGTTGTATATTAAAACAAACCAATTCATCAAGTGGTATTTTGTAGAGATAGATGTGGGTTCTTAACAGTAGAGATTTTTTTCATGGGATACGATTTTGTTAATTTGTTTTTCAGCAAAGATTTTTCTTAGTAATCATGGGCTACAAAATTTTAGTAGTTTCAAGAAGATATTTTCACTTTTCCTGAAGCTGTTGCAAGTTTGGCATTTGACTTCAAACCATTATATATCGTGAATGTGAATGGCTTCCTTATCTACAAATCTCACTGGGAGAACGAAACATATACTGAAAACAGTTAATGAAATCACCAAACAGAGATATAGAGAATGAAACATTTCAACATCATGTTTATACATGTCTAAAGATGTGGTCGGTAATTTAGTCGAACCACTTTCGAACACAAACAGTTTGCCTTCTGTTAACGCTGGAAATCTAAGTGTGATGATGCAATCTTTGTGCAGGCAAGATATCGTGTATTAAATAATTTTCATTTGTTTCATTTTCACTAGTCGCAATGATTTCAGCTTTGGGATATTTATAAACCTTTCACGTCCTATTTCTACTGCATGTGTTTCGAAGAGTGGGGGTAATAGGGACATGTAATAGTTGCCTTGCTAAAAAAATTACACGATGTTTGCATTATTGTTTGAGGTACATGACTAAATTTATATAATTGGAATCAGATACCTACTGGGTGAGATTCATGGAGTATTTTTCTGTTTGGTTTATGAGATATGTACAGTTAATAAATAATGTAGATGTAGATGAGATATAAGTAGAAAACCTTCGTAGTTCCTTATGTGTCTGATATGAAACTTGCCAGAACTTCTTACATATAAGATGCCCTTCTCGATATCACTCAGATTTATAGTGGAAACTGAGTGGCAGGACATCTGTTCTTGTATTATTTATTATTGGAATCAGAGTTTGTCCCTTATTGTATGTTGAAATCTGGTCCAATATTTGGAAAGGGGTATTTATTGAGATTCAATGACTCTGATCCATCATCAGGATATTGAAGTACAAGGAGACATGAAATGATAAATTGCAAATTAGATGAACACTCGAAAAGAAAATAAGATTACACCTGCAGAAAATTTTAGTTTTAATTTTAAGTTAAAAAAAAAAGAGAGGTTATTTTGTTAGTTTTTTTCCACTCCTTTTGTGTCTTCGTTCTATCGCCTTTGACCTTTTTTAAATTATAATTCCACTTAAGCTTTTAGTTCATTTGTAGTTATAAATATATTTTTCAAATGTTCGCTCTTTTCTTATTTTCTTTTCACTTCCTTTCTGGCTCTAGATTAGTTTGCCCTTGATATTTTTATTTTTATTTTTATTTGAGTGTCTTTCACCTCTTCATGGTTTTTTCCCTTTGTTTTTTAATTCTTTTAATTTTTCTCTGTCGATTTGTACGTGCAATTTTTCTCAGTGGAAGTTTTTCCAGTTTTCTTAGTCTTTTAAGATTTTTCAAATTGTTTTGTTAATCCTATTTGTTAGCTTCTTTTGCTCCTTTTATTTATTTTTAAGATCTAGTTCAGTTGTTATTACAAGGCAATAAATTTTGACTTTAATTCACTGACTTATTATTATTTAATAAATTTAAAATTAGTATTATGAAACAAAAAAATTAACATTTTGTTTTATTAATTTTATAGTGTTTGACTTTCATTAATAAATTATTATTTTCTACGACAAGTCAATAATTTATTAATAGTTCAATTTTAAATATTTTATAATGAATTTTTTTTAGTTCTATATATATATATTTGGTCTTATATTCATTCTTTTTTTAAATATCAATGTTACTTTTTAAAGATTATAATGTTCTTTTAATTGCATATTTGGATTTGTTTAATGGTGGCAAACTTATGTTTTCAAGAAAAATGTCATAAGATATTATCTCAGGGGAGATAGGTATGCCACAAGGTCTTATCTCATGGGAGATAGGATATGTAATGTGTACAACTCAATTATAGCACTTTTATGTTTCCTTTGGAAGGAGAATGTGGTAGTTCTATATTACTGTATATTTTTTTGATGAGTAAAAGGAAAATGCCCATGTATTATATTATCATAAAAATTTTACTAAAGTTTTGCCACGTTCAGCTGCAGGCATAGAGGGAAAAAGAAGGGGGCTAAGAAAACCCTCGGTATAGCTCGGGACCGTAGTCTTGTATAATAACGAATGCCCTATTGAGGGTCTTGAAGGAGGCATACCCCCTTTTAACAAATTAACTGTCTTATTGTTTTTGTTAATACAATTTCCTTTCATTTCTTACATCAATCCCGTTTTCCTTGTTACTATAGTAAAAATACAATGTTTGGGGAGACTTTGTGCTTGTGTAAAAGGCTTCCCTTTGAGCTTAGGCAAACATCATTTAACACTGCTGCTCCCATACTGTTGAAATCAGTCTCTCTTTGTGATGACAGTATACTTGTTCTCGGTTGCGATGAGCTCGCTCTATGGGTTAGCAGAAGCCAAGGAAAGACAACAAGAAACAATAATATTTTGATGCATGGAGGCTGTTAGTAAAATTAGGTATTAATATTTATAATACAAATTCTTCGAAGAATCACTCTTCTTAAGTATGATACGAGTTTAGCACTAATAAGTGGTAATATAAGCTATATTAGTCATCGACTTAGAACTGTTAAAGCATAAGATGACTCTGTTAAAACTACTTAGAGTCTTCCTTAATCTCTTGAATTTCTTCCACTTTATATGCAATTAGTTTTGAGAAATTTATTAGATTCTTCACCCTTACCCCACAAGGGAGTGATGCAAAGCCCAATCCATTTGTTTCGCATCGAGCCATCCTAGGATTACATTTGAGTGTTAGTTTGATATAGTTTGCTATTTAAGGTTTCAATAAGTGATGCTTCAATTTTTTGAGTTAGTTGTTCACATAACATTTCTTCGTCTTTGAAGATCTGCCTATTTCTCTCCTTCCATGTCTCCCAAATCATGATGGATGGGGATATAATCCATAGGCCTTTGAAAATGTTGTCATGGCTAAATTGGGGCCAAGCTAGAAGGTGTTGCCTACTAGATTCATGAGGAACCATGGATAAGTTAATTTTCTTATAGAATCAATTAGATTCATGAGGAACCATGCATAAGTTAATTTTCTTATAGAACCAATTCCATATTTGATGAGAGAAATTGCAGTGTAGAAAGATATGGATTGGGGATTCTTCCTCTATTTATATAATGGGCATCTTGATGGACCAAGATACCCAATTTTTAAAATTTTGTTAGTAGTTAAAATTTTGTTTTGGATTGCTAGCCATGTGAAAATTCCTACTTTAGGAGGGCATAATTGGTAGGTTGGTCCCATATTATGGTTGTTATATGTAGACCAAAAAATAAATGACTAATATCATGGGCCAAAATTCCTACTTTAGGAGGGCATAATTGGCAGGTTGGTCCCATATTATGGTCGTTATATGTAGACCAAAAAATAAATGACTAATATCATGGGCCATAAAAAGGCCCTCCTTTTCATTTGTTCATTTTTTAAAATTGTTGATTTCATCTTTTGCTTAAGCCTCCCTTTTTGTTAATTACCCCACCCTCAATTATTTGCTTGTAATACTTTTTTTTGGCTTTTGTTAACTCTTTTGAATTATTTTTGATATCTTGATAGCTTGTGAGTTTAATTTCTATTGGTTTAAGCCTTTTTTCAATTGTTACAATTTCTCCACCCTTAAATTTTCTCCCACTTGGACCTCATACTATCTCCTCTCTCTTTTCTTTAAATAAGTGTGGTGTAACTTTCTATTTAAATATTTACTTCTTTTATTTTCTAGTATGCTATTGTGATCTAAAATATTAAAAAATATTTCAGCCTAAATCTATAAATCTAGAACAAATCATACTAGTGCATAAAATAAAATTTACTTTTGACAATTTTGAATCAAACTTGTAGAGGGAACAATACACAATTTTCATGTAGGCTACGAAGTCTCATGAAAATTGGTTGAGATATGTAGTTTAATCAAATTAACAATACACAATTTTCATATAGGCCATGAAGGCTCATGAAAACTTGTTAAGATATGTAGTTTCATCAAACTTGTAGAGGGAAGAATACACAATTTTCATATAGGCTAGGAAGACTCACGAAAACTCGTTGAGATATGTAGTTCTTGATGTTTGCAATTCTACATTGCTAAAATTGTTTCTGTTGTCTATGGAAGTGTAAAGTGTATTTTTCAAAGGAGAATAAGTGCTTCCATTGGTTTTAGCATTTTGCTTTCATCAAATCAAATCAGAACTAATATACCACAAGTATCAGAGGGGATAAGATATGAGAATGTTGAAAGCAATGAGGGAAAATTCTCTGTAACATCTTGTTGCAAGCAATGTAATTTATCACATAGTAAGATGATCTAAACAATTTGTGCCATCCATTCGTCTATAACACTCATCAATAGTCGAGTCAATGGTAACCTAAAATCAAGTTTAGCCTGCCCCTCTATGATATGTCAATCCCTACAACTCTACATTTTTGATTTTGCATTAGAGATTTGAATCTCAATCCCCATTAGAACTAAACTAGTTGTAATTCAAGATGAAAATATATAACATCACCACTACAGTGAGAATTGGCATTTTTCAAAATTTTCATTTTAAGAGTTCTCTGGAATAAAAACAATGCTTCCCATTAATTTATTTCGGTGAAGTTGTAGGAAAAAACATGGATACTACAAATGAAAATAAATAACAGAGTAGGTATATAAATGAAATGGATTATTTTTATATCTTAGGGTGATGAATGATTGATTTTAATGACATTTATCGATGAAAGGAACCAAAGAATCAAAACAACTTACAATTCTAAACTATTTAATTGATATCTATAAATGGAACAGTCTAAAGAATATATATTTTTTCATAATTCTAAATTATCTTTATGTTCGTTTTTATATCTAATCCTTTCTTATAAATTTAACTAAAAAATCAACAAATTTATCCTATTGAAATAAATTGTGTATGTTTTTAGTCTTTAAGATGATTTCATATCGAACTCAAATATCATCTATTCTATGAGAAAGTGTTATTCAAATTTAATTGTGTATGTCCTCCAAAACATGCAAGTTCTCTCCTCCCTCTTTCCTCCCAAATTTCTTTGGGTCTTTTTTGTCTACATGTCTCATATCTAAGATGATGTGATCCCATTCTCAATTGCGTCACTAACAACCTTGTTTTCTTTTTAATAGCAACCCTTAAATACACTTTTTCACGATGTTCATTTGTTGTGTTGAATTCTTGAATGTAATAGGGTGTTTTTTTTTTCTTCGTTTTTCTTTTCTTTTCTGACCAATGTTATTAGTCCAAACGACAATTTAAAATTGTTCTATGACATTTTTTTTTATATATCTACATTTATATTAAGACCCTCATATAGCTTTATATTTCTTTCATTTAATCACTTTTTATTTTTTTGCTTCATTCAAGTTTTCTTTCTATAATCAAAATCATCTTCCTTCACAATTTTCAACCAACATAAAGTATGCATGTTTTCAACTTTTAAATAACTCACTTTGTTATCGTTGATACATTGATGCATATAGTGGAAGAGCCCTAACCTCCGCTAAGAGAATATTATAATGATGATTTTTACTTTAAAATTGCTTATAGTTAGGTGTTTCTAACATCCTACCATGTAAGAATGTCTTTGGATAAATATTGGAAAGTATATGGAAGGCTGGATGTATTATTGAATGTATCAATCATACATATATGAGTCACTGTGGGTTGGTATTCATAAAATTTATGTTCTTTTTGTTAATATTTATACATCATTTCTACAAATGTAATATAATTGCCATAGTATTGGTGGTTTCCAAATGCAGATTTGAATCTCATATAAATATGAGGAGACATGTCTTTATGGTTTAATCATCATTTGATTAAACATATTATTAGTAATATAAATAACCATATTATACATATATGATATACTATGTAATCTATATTATTAACATGGATATATATATATATATATATATATATATATATAGGAAGTGGTGATTACCAATAACAATGATGAATATCAGATCAAATCAATCTAACTGAAGCTACAACTTTAATAGTCCCTCTTATATATATATAGGAAATGATGAATATTAGATCGAATCAATCTAATACTACAACTTTAACAGTCCCTCTTACCTAGGGAGGATTTATAGAACACATTATGATCTCAAATATATGGAGAGATATCATCTTAGTATGATATTCAATTCCCTATGAGGATATATTTCACACCTTTCATAACACACAACTGAAGCAATTTTCAATAACTTTGATATAGCTTAAACACCACCATAAGTGTGGTCTATAATAGTAACTATGTCATGGTGTTCGACAAGATCTAACCCAAAGACCCATAACAAGTTGTTTATCATAGTGTCCAATACAATTTGGCCCAAAGAACCATGATGACTTGGTTATCATAGTTTCTGACAAAATTTGCCCCAAAGAACCATGATAACAGGTCTACCATTTATAAGATCGCCACCTTACAATGGTTACCTCCCGTCTGTTTATTATCATGACTTGCAACACTCTGGGACAACAATTTAATAAAGTTTGTTATGATAACAAGTCTACGATTTATAAGATCGTCACCTTACATTGGTCACCTTCTATTTATATATGTTAATGAAAAATCATCACCTTTCATTACATATCATATGTGAAATAGTAACCACCATGAACCAAGTCAGAGGGTGGTGCAAAGGCTTTCACCTTAATTCTCTCTCATAGAGAAGAAAGCATTACAACTAATTTAATTTAGAACTTCTCCTCATAGAGAAGATATCATTCACAATGGATTGCATCTCAAAAATTCTCCTTTTGAATAATGATCCTGGGAAGTTAGGTCTAGTAGTTACTCCCTTAGAGGCTCTCTTCTCCCAAGGATTCTTGCTAGACTCACCCTGAATCTGATATCAAATTTTCAATTTTCTAGTATAAGTCATCACTTCCTCATGATATACATAGAAGTAGGCCCATCAAATTCATGTAGTCACACACATTTATTTCTAGACTCCCTTCGAGTATCAATCTTTTAAGCTCCTGTGCTGCCTTAGAAGAAGTGTCATACTCCCCCTTAATGTAGAAGGATTTCATACTCTTAATCATCAAAGATGTTTGCTTCAAGAGCCTCACTTTATCTATCTTGATCATCAAGGTCTTTAGAGCTACTATCATTAGATTGAGTTTGCACAATATTTGGTAGCATATGTAAAGTAGCAACCTTATTTTCCTATAAGAACATCCTCAAACATAAAGGAGAAGATCAAGGAAAATAACCCTTAATAGTATGCATAAAATTACAAATAAGAGAGAGGCTACAAAGAGTAGGTAAATGTAAAGGATAAGAATACTTATATGCACATGAAGATTCAAAAATTTTCTTCTTATATTATTGGAGAATGGACATCTCCCCTCTAAATAAGGTTCAAGTGCGAATGAAACATTGACTATTATTCCACCCACAATGTAAAATTCCCACTCATTCTATATTGTTAAACAATGTATCAAATCAAATATGGATTCCTTTGACACCGTCTCTCATGTTTATTTACCCAAAACTAAGATCTACCCCTTTTGTAAGTAAAGAGTTGATCCAAATATCGGATCTAAATCAACCCATATTCGTGCTCTCATGTTATGTGTGGCCCAATGATTTCTTCCCAACCGAGACACTCTTCAATTGTTGGGTTGTCTATTCGAGATGATTTTAGACAATTCTTGATCCACTTATCCAATTTGATTTGTGTTGCCCTTGCTATCCAAAATGAGTTGAAGACCTTGATGAGCTAGTTAGATAGTGGAAGCATTGAATATTATTATTCTCCCTACAATGTATAACTTCCACGCATTTCATTTTATGGAGTCCAAACATTTGTACCAATTAGCTTTAGGAGTAAGCTTGTAATCTATTTGTGATCTCAATGTATACGCACCCTATTGACGAAACATTTTTCAACCGAGTCACACATTTCCTATCTCAGCTACCACTATGATTACCCCTCTTCTTAGTAAGTTTTCTCTCAAAAATAAATGTGGTAGTTAAAATGAATATCTTATTTTGAAAGTAAATGTACATTCTTATTTATTGAATTTACTTCCCCATTTCATAGTTCCTTCCTTATCACTAAAATTATGCTATCAACATTAGAGAATCCATCTCAACATTGTTTACTCTATATGTGTAAAAGGATATATATATATAACTTTAACACACACACACACACACACACACACACACACACACACACACATATATATATAACTATATTGTTAAATGTTTTACAGATGTGGTTGTAAGTCGAGTGGACTTAATAATAGAGGAAACTCTGTAATCAAGTATAGTTGAGATCAAGTAGTAATAGGATGGGTGACCTCCTAGGAAACCTCAGTGTGTGCATTACTTATATCCAATGAGTACTAAGTGTTCCATTCAATTGTTATGAAAGATGAGTTCTTATGAACCACTACGCATAGAACATGAGCCAATGAATTTGATTCGAATAACTACACTATTGAATTCAAATAGCAATATTACAATTCGTAGTTCTATGGACTATAACTATTAATTATTATTTAAAGGAAAACAACAATATTGAAATAATTATTTAATAATTTTTAGTATTTGTTTTGTTGGAATATTTAATATTTGACTAAAAAAATTGCACAATTGAATTTTGAAAGTAATATACAATTTGACTTTTTGTGGAAAAATATATTCTAATTATAAATTGATGAGCTTTCTAATGAATGGTTTATCAGTGTATATGAATGCTTTACAAATGTATTTGTAAGTAGAGTGAGCTTAATCACCAAGGTAATCAAGTGCTTTTTAGATGAAGTATTAATAAGATTTGTGACCTCTTGGAAAATCCCCATCAACTAAATGCAAGGAATACTAAATTTTTTATTCATTTTGATAGAAGATGAATTCTTATGAACGTGACCTATAAAATATGGTCAATAAATTTGATTCAAAGAACTACATTGTTGAATTCAATATTACAATCTCTAGTTTTATAACTATTTATATTTATTTAAACCAAAACAACAATACTACAACTACTAAACACCTCAAATGTTACGAGTTTAGTATTTGTTTTGTTGGAATATTTTTATAATTAATCATGTATTAGCCTTGAAAATATGTAACATTCTTCACCATGTGCCACTTGCTATGTGCTTCACTCCACGTGCCAAGGGGATAAGTTATAAATCATAAAATATAGATTGAAAAATGAAATGTATTTGTAAACATGTCTTTACTGTTATCTCTTATAATGTTTGGAGGCCATTGAGAAACATGTGCGGTCTAAGTAAAGTACAAATTGCCCATTCAAATTAATTGCTATAGAAACATACACATTAATTTATTTTCCCAAACATATGAAACCAAAAACATTGAAATCGTAGTGCTTTTCTTTCATGCTATGTGATTGAAGGATGTTTTAGTTTTATTTTAACACTGGGGTAATTGAAAATTTGTTTGGTGAAAACATTTTTGTCAATGAATAAAAATGAAAAATATTAAAAAATTAGAACATGAGAAGAGAAGAGAAGAGCAAAAGTATGGAGAATTTGACATCAATTTAGAATATTATAAAAAATACTCTTTCCTTATTGTAAGCATGCTGACTACTCCAAACCATTAAAAAATCATCATTTTTTATGTTACTTTTAAAAATTTGCAAGAAGTTTTTATCTATAATTTGTAAATGAAAAAAATTCAAAACTCTAATAATTATATGACCGACCAATAAAAACAATTAGAAAAACTTAAAAATATCATTTTGAATCAATAAAAAGAATCTAAAGATTATAAAATATTTTTGGATGTTATTAAAAACTTTCATTGTCAACCCCGTGAATGGAGCAACAAAGAGAACTAAGGCTAGGGTTTAGGAGGCATCTAGGCTAAGCTACAATGGTGGTATTGGCTTGGGTGACCTTTCAATTGAAGAAATCAATTGAAGTTTAGCATGAGTTGTTTAGCAATGACAAAATGCATAGAGGATTTTGAAAACAAATGGTTATAGGCATTTTGATTTGAGTGACTACCATAAGAGGTAGCAGAAGTTTGGGAAGTCACAATTTGATGAGAGATCTTTGACGATTGTAGAGGGTTTCAATTTTGGGCAAATAGAAAATAATTTTTGGAGGCCTAAACAAAAGGAGAAGGGGATTGAACAACATTAGCCAACAAGTTCAAAAATTGAACACACACTTGTCACATCCATGTTAATGGATAATTAGAAATGGTAGGTCAATGACCTCGGAATAAAATAAGAGGCTAGTGTGAGAGGCATTTGAGAAATGATCACACTTTGAAAACCTTGACCAATGGTTTCTTTTTAGTAATAAACGCTTTAGCAAAATATAAGGATTGAGCTTTCTTGATATGGGGAAGGTCTACATTTTGTCGATTTGGCTCCACACTTTGATGTTTTAATGAAAAATGTTAAAGATATATTGATTTGGGTGAAAATGTCAAACCTACCTCAGGAATATAGGGATCAAGGGACTGTGAAATTGACTGGGGATAAGTTGAGGCCTTTTTCTGAGGTTTGAGGAGGAGGTGGATAATAGGAACTTATCTATCTACACTAGGATGCTAACTCTTTGGCAAGAGGCTCATTTATTCCTAGTCTTAATAGAGATCATAAAAATTGAATCCTTGTGGAAACAAAGGATCAAGGTTAACAAATTTGAGGATCCATTGAAATAAAATAGGGATAATCTTGATAAAAGTAGGGGGACAAACTCGAATAAGGGAAAAAGATTTGGTCATAAAACATATTTGGTGAAGTGATCTCCAAACTTTTAGAGGAGAAGAATAAGATAAACTTTGAGTTTCAAAATTTGGGAGCCACTCTAGATAATATGATCTATATGAGATATGGTTGGATTTTCAAAATGGAAGAATGTGCAAAAGTAAAAATTGATCTCATCTTGAAAATGATCATGGTTATTTCTCAACAAATTTAGAGGATTTTGAGTCTACCTTAGGGGAGGAGGATCAAGATAAGGAAATTAACCATATCCCTATAATCAGGAAGAAGGAGAAAGGTTTGGGTCAAGTTGTTTAGAAAAGTACAAGGGACAAGGAGAAATAATTCTTTGGCTTGAACAATAATGTGATGGATCGTTCTCTGACAAATTCTCAAGATGAAAGGGAGAAAAACATGCAAGATTGGAGGTCACATTATCAAACTAATTTAACTTTGGAATGTAGAGGGATGGAGAAGTCAATCTTAGAATTTGACCTACAACTAGGAATTTCACATGTAGTTGCAAAGATGGTGGACTAGAATGAATTGAGATGTATAGGTGGAGTCAACATTGATAAAGGGTTTAAAGATATTCAAAATTCACCAATCGACAATAGAGAGCTCCTTTGAGGGAGTGAATAATACTAGTGGGGATATGTGTGATTCAAAATTAGAATATGCTTCTTAGGATGAGGGGGAGGTGTGGATGACTTGGGGCTAACAAATATCCTAGATGTATTATAATGTAGAGAAAAAGAGAAAAAAATTGGAAGCCAGTAGTAAACCAATCATTGGGGTAAAAATAGAGATCAAGGTCTACAAGAATGGAGTTGGCAATGGCGAGAAATGTCTCTAATCAAAACAAAATTTTGAGACAAGATCGTGCCCTTTCTTGGAAGCCATAAAGTTCCTTTTGTGGAATGTGAGGGGTTGCAATGCCCCAAACAAAATTTGTTTGACCAAAATATGTTTTAATCAGGTGAGGCTAGTTGTTGCTTTTGTGCAAGAGATTAAACTTAGTGATGAACATATTGATTATGTTGGAGCTTCAAAAGGCTTAGGCGTACTTTGGTTGGACTCTGCAGTTGATATAAGAGTAGAGGTAATGAGTAGGAGCTAGTTATGGGTAAAGTTGTGTCCAAAAAACTCTTGACATCATTTCAAGCCACAATATTTATGGACATAGGGTTTTTACTTTGAAAAGGGGTGTGTGGAAGGATTTATCTACAATATTATAGAATAACATAAATGAGATGTTTGTTTTGGGAGGTGATTTTAACTCTATTTTGAGTCTAGCAAAAAGGTTGGGGGGAGAAGATGGTTGGGTTAAAGTACAAAAGACTTTGATGAATTTGTAATAGAGAATGGATTGGTATAGGTAGAATTAAGGAATGGACAGTATCCTTGGATATTTGAATCTTTTATTTGAGTGTCTTTCACCTCTTCATGGTTTTTTCCCTTCGTCTTTTAATTCTTTTAATTTTTCTCTATTGATTTGTACCTGCAAATTTTTTTCAGTGGAAGTTTTTCCAATTTTCTTAGTTTTCTTAGTCTTCTAAGAATTTTCAAATTGTTTTGTTAGCTTCTTTTGCTTCTTTTATTTATTTTTTACATCTAGTTCAGTTGACTTATTTATTATTACAAGTCAATGAATTGCAACATTAATTCACTGACTTATTATTATTTAACAAATTTAAAATTAGCATTATGAAACAAAAATAAAATTCACATTTTGTTTTATTAATTTTTGTGGTTTTCAACTTACATTAATAAATTATTATTGTCTACGACATGTCGATAATTTATTTATAGTTTAATTATATTCATTCTTTTTGTAAATATCAATGTTACTTTTTAAAGTTTTTATTGTTCTTTTAATTGCATATTTGGATTTGTTTAGTGGTAGCAAACTTATGTTTTCAAGAAAAATGTCATAAGATCTTATCTCATGGGAGATAGGGTATGTAATGTGAATGACTCAGTTATAGCACATTTATCTGCCCTTTGGAAGGAGAATGTGGTAGTTCTATATTACTGTCATCATATGTAGACCTAAAAAAAAAAAGGTTGGTCTCATATAGTTTTGATTAGTAAAAGGCAAATGCCCATGTATTATTTTATCATAAATTTTTACAAAATTTTTGCCCAATTTGGTTGAAAGCATTGGGGGAAAAAGAACGCGGCTAAGAAAACTTGTGGTATAGACTAGGACTATAGTCTTGTATAATATACAAATGCCCTATTGAGGGTCTTGAAGGAGGCATACCCCCTTTTTACAAATTAAAGATGGCATACCATCTGTCTTATTGCTTTTATTAATATAATTTTCTTTCATTTCTTACTTCAATCCCATTTTCCTTGTTACTATAGTAAAAATACAATGTTTGGGGAGACTTTGTGCTTGTGTAAAAGGCTTCCCTTTGAGCTTAGGCAAACATCATTTAACACTGTTGCTCCTATACTGTTGAAATCTTTGTGATGATAGTATACCTGTTCCCGGTTGTGATGAGCTCGCCTTGTGGGTTAGCAAAAGCCAAGGAAAGGCAATAAGAAACAATAATATTTTGATGCATGGAGGTTGTTAGTAATATCAGGTATTAATATTTATAATAAAAATTCTTCGGAGAATCACTTTCATTAAGTATGATATGAATTTAGCACTAATAAGTGGTAATATAAGCTATATCGGTCATCGGATTAGAACTGTTAAAGCATAAGATGAATATGTTAAAACTAGTTAGAGTCATCCTTAAACTTCTCTCGAATTTCTTCCACTGCATCTTCCAAAGCTTCATTTGCAAAAACATCATCATCAAAATATTCCTCATACCAGTTTAGGTTAGTAGAGTCGAGGACACCATGGTAGTGGAGCAAAAATTTATTAGAGTCTTCACCCTTATCCCAGAATGGAGGGATTTAAAGCCCAATCCATTTGTTTTGCATCAAGCCATCCCAAGATGATATTTGAGTGTTAGTTTGATAGAGTTTGGTGTTTAAGGTGTCAATAATTGATGCTTCAATTTTTTGAGTCACTTGTTCACATAACATTTCCTTATCTTTGAAGATCCACCTATTTCTCTCCTTCCTTGTCTCCCAGATCATGATGGATGGGGATATAATCTATAGGTCTTTGAAAATTTTTTCATGGTGGAATCAGGGCCAAGCTAAAAGGTGTTGCCGAATAGTTTTATGAGGAACCATGGATAAGTTCATTATCTTATAGAACCAATTCCATATGTGATGAGAGAAATTGCAGTGTAGAAAGATATGGTTTGGGGATTCTTCCTCTATTTTACACAATGGGCATCTTGATGGACCAAGATACCCAATTTTAAAAAAAAATTTAGTAATTAAATTTTTGTTTTGGATTGCTAGCCATGTGAAGGTTCCTGCTTTAGGAGGGCATAGTTGGTAGGTTGGTCCCATACTACTGTTGCTACAGGTAGACCAAAAAATAAATGACTAATATCGTGGGCCATAAAATGACTCTCCTTTTCATTTGTTCAATTTTTAAAATTGTTGTTTTCATCTTTTGCTTAAACCTCTCTTTTTGTTAATTTCTCCACCCTCAATTATTTGCTTGTAATTTTTTATTTTTTGCTTTTGTTAACTCTTTTTGAATTATTTTTGATATCTTGATATCTTGTGGGTTTAATTTCTATTGGTTTAAGCTTTTTTTCAATTGTTACAATTTCTCCATTTTTTGTCAGTTAAATTTTCTCCCACTTGGACATCATACTATTAAATTTTCACCCACTTGGACCTCATACCATCTCCTCTCTTTTCTTTAAATAAGTGTGGTCTAATTTTCTATTTAAATTTTTATGTCTTTTTATTCTATAGTATGTTGTTGTGATCTAAAAGATTAAAAAGTATTTCAACCTAAATCTATAAATCTAGAACAAATCAAATTAGTACATAAATTAAAATTTACTTTTGACAATTTTGAATCAAACTTGTAGAGGGAACAATATACAATTTTCATGTAGGCTATGAAGGCTCATGAAAACTCGTTGAGATATGTAGTTTCATCAAACTTGTAGAGGGAACAATACAGAATTTTCATATAGGCTATGAAGGCTCATGAAAACTTGTTGAGTTATGTAGTTTCATCAAACTTCTAGAGGGAACGATACACAATTTTCATATAGGTTATGAAGACTCACGAAAACTCGTTGAGATATGTAGTTTCATCAAAATTGTAGAGGGAACAATACACAATTTTCATGTAGGCTATGAAGGCTCATGAAAAATCGTTGAGATATGTAGTTTCATCAAACTTGTAGAGAAAAATACACAATTTTCATATAGGCTATCAAGACTCATGAATACTCGTTGAGGTATGTAGTTCTTGATGTCTACAATTTGACATTGCTAAAATTGGTTTTGTTGTCTATGGAAGTGTGAAGTGTATTTTTGAAAGGAGAATAAGTGCTTCCATTGGTTTTAGCATTTTGCTTTCATTGAATCAAATCGGTAGTAATATACTGCACGTATCAGAGGGAATGAGATCTGAGAATGTTGAAAGCAACGGGGGAAAATTCTCTGTAACATCTTGTTGCAAGAAATGTAATTTATCACATAGATGATCTAAACAATTTGTGCCATCCATTCGCGTATAGTGTTCACCAATAGTTGAGTCAGTGGTAACGTGAAATTGAGTTTAGCCTGCCCCTCTATGATATAATGATCCCTACAACTCTACATTTGGGTTTTGCATTATGGATTTGAATCTCAATCCCCATTAGAACTAAACTAGTTGTAGTTCAAGGTGAAAATATATAACATCACCATTACAGCGAGAATTGGCATTTTTCAAAATTTTCTTTTTAAGAGTTATCTAGAAAAAAAAAATGCTTCTCATTAATTTATTTTGGTGAAGTTGTAGGAAAAAAATGGATACTGCAAATGAAAATAAATAACATAGTAGGTATATAAATGAAATGGATTATTTTTATATTTTAGAGCAATGAGTGAATGAATGATTGATATTAACAACATTTATAGAATCAAAACAATTTACAATTCTAAACTATTTAATTGATATCTATAGATGGAACAGTATAAAGATTTTTTTTTTTGATAATTCTAAATTATCTTTATGTTCATTTTTATATTTGATCCTTTCTTATAAATTTAACTAAAAAATCAACAAATTTATCCTGTTGAAATAAATTGTGTATGTTTTCAGTCTTTAAGATGATTTCATATTGAACTCAAATATCATCTATTCTATGAGAAAGTGTTATTCAATTTTAATTGTGTATGTCCTCCAAAACATGCAAGTTCTCTCCTCCTTCTCTCCTCCCAAATTTCTTTGGGTCTCTTTTGTCTGCATGTCTCATATCTAAGATGATGTGATCTCATTCTCAATTGTGTCACTAACAACCTTGTTTTCTTTTTAATAGCAACCCTTAAATACGCTTTCTCACCATGTTCCTTTGTTGTGTTGAATTCTTGAATGTAATAGATTTTATTTATTTATTTATTTTTTCTGGCCAATGTTATTAGTCCAAATGACACTTTGAAATTGTTCTATGACAATCTTTTTTATATCTACATTTATATTAAGACCCTCATATGGCTTTATATTTCTTTTATTTAATCACTTTTTATTTTTTTGCTTCATTCAAGTTTTCTTTCTATAATCAAAATCATCTTCCTTCACAATTTTCAACAAACATAAAGTATGCATGTTTTCAACCTTTAAATAAATCAGTTTGTTATCATTGATACATTGATGCATATGGTGGAATAGCCCTAACCTCCGTTAAAATAATATTATAATGAAGATTTTTACTTTAAAATTGCTTATAGTTAGGCTTTCTGAATTCTGACATCCTACCATGTAAGAATGTCTTTGGATAATTATTGGAAAGTATATGGAAGGCTGGATATATTATTTAATGTAACAACCATACATATATGATTCACTGTGGGTTGATATTCATAAAATTTATGTTCCTTTTGTTAATATTTATAGATCGTTTCTACAAATGTAATAACACTGTCATAGTATTGGTGGTTTCCAAATGCAGATTTGAATCTCATATAAATATGAGAGGAGACATGTCTTTATGGTTTAATCATCATTTGATTAAACATATTATTAGTAATATAAATAACCGTATTTATAATATATTATTATATAATATGTATAACGATATATATATATTATCAACATGGATAAGTATATATATATATATATGTGTGTGTGTGTGTGTGTGTGTGTGTGTGTGTGTGTATGTGTACATATGTATTTACACACACACACACACACACATGTAGAGGAAATGATGATTACCAATAATGATGAATATTAGTTCAAATCAATCTAATTGAAGCTACAACTTTAATAGTCCCTCTTAGCTAGGGAGGATTTATAGAACACATTATGCTCTCAAGTATATGGAGAGATATCATCTTAGTATTATATTCAATTTCCTATGAGGCTATATTTCACACCTTTCATAATACAATTGAACCAACATTCCATAACTTTGATATAGCTTAAACACCACCTTAAGTGTGGTCTATAATAGTAACTATGTCATGGTGTCCAACAAGATCTGGCCCAAAGACCCATAACAAGTTGTTTGTCATGGTATCCAGTACGATCTAGCCCAAAGAAACATGATGAGTTGGTTATCCCAGTTTTTGACAAAATTTGGCTCAAAGAACCATGATAATAGGTCTACCATTTATAAGATTGCCACCTTACAATGGTTACCTCCTGCTTGTTCATTATCATGACTTCCAACACTCTGGGATAACAATTTAATGAAGTTTGTCATGATAATAGGTCTACCATTGATAAGATCATCACTTTACATTGGTCACCTTCTATTTATATATGTCAATGAAAGATCATCATTTTTCATTACATATCATATGTGAAATAGTAACCACCATGAACCAAGTCAGAAGGTGGTGCAAAGGCTTTCACCTTAATTCTCTCTCATAGAGAAGAATGCATTACAAGGAGTTTCACTTAGAACTTCTCCTCATAGAGAAGATATCATTCACAATGGATTGTATCTCAAAAATTCTCCATCTGAACAATGATCCTGGGAAGTAAGGTCTAGTAGTTACTCCCTTAGAGGCTATCTTCCCCCAAGGATTCTTGTCAAACTCACTCTAAATCTGATATCAATTTTCTGATTTTTTGGTATAAGTCATCACTTCCTCATGATATACATAGAATTAGGCCAATCAAAATCATGCAGTCACACACATGTATTTCTGGACTTCGTTCGAGTATCAATCTTCTAAGCTCCTGCATTGCCTTAGAAGAAGTGTCATACTCCCCCTTAATGTAGAAGGATCTCATACTCTCAATCATTAAAGATGTTTGCTTCAAGAGCCTCACTTTATCCATCTTGATCATTAGGGTTTTTATAGCTACTATCATTAGATTGAGTCTGCACAATATTTGGTAGCATCTGTAAAGTACCAACTTTATTTTCCTATAAGAACATCCTCAAACATAAAGGAGAAGATCAAGGAAAATAACCCTTATAGTAAGTATAAAATTACAAATAAGAGAGAGGCTATAATGAGTAGATAAATGTAAAGGATAAAAATTCTTATTTGCACATGAAGATTCAAAAATTTTCTTCTTATATTATTGGAGAATGGAACATCTCCCCTCTAAATAAGGTTCAAGTGGGAATGAAACATTGACAATTATCCCCCCCACAATATAAAATTCCCATTCATTCTATATTGTTGAACAATTTTGCATCAAATCAAATATGGATTTCTTTGACACCATCTCTCATGTTAATTTACCCAAAACTAAGATCTACCCCTTTTGCAAGTAAAGAGTTGATCCAAATACTAGATCTAAATCAACCCATATTTGTGATCTCATGTTATGTGTGGCCCAATGATTTCTTCCCAATCGAGACACTCTTCAATTGTCGGGTTGTCTATTCGAGACGATTTTAGACAATGCTTGATCCACTTGTCGAATCTAATTTGTGTTGCCCTTGCTATCCAAAATGATTTAAAGACCTTGATGAGATAGTTAGATTGTGGAAGCATTGAATATTATTATTTCCCCTACAATGTATAACTTCCACTCATTTCATTTTATGGAGTCCAAAAATTTGTACCCAATTAGCTTTAGGAGTAAGCTTGTAATCTATTTGTGATCTCAATGTATATGCACCCTATTGACGAAACATTTTTCAATCAAATCACATATTTCCTATCTCAGCTACCACTATGACTACCCCTCTCCTTAGTAAGTTTTCTCTCAAAAATAATGGTGGTAGTTAAAATGAATATCTTATTTTGACAGTAAATGTACATTCTTATTCATTGAATTTACATCCCCATTTCATACTTCCTTCCTTATCACTAAAATTATGCTATCAACATTAGAGAATCCATCTCAACATTGTTTACTCTCTATCAATCAATAAGACAAAGATCATTGAAGGTTAATTAAATAACATCCTCAGTCTCCTCCCTCTCTTTCAAGGTTGCCTCTAATGAAATGATAGGCTCCCTCTAAATCTCTCACTCTTCCTACAATTATACAAATTCATATATATACGCTATATAGATTTATATTTAATAGTCTACAATTTGTGAGAAAATAATTTCACATGTATAAAAATGACAATTCATAAAGCTCTAATATTGTATAAATATATGATTAAATAATCAAAATATCCTATTCAAATTATATTATTTGATTTTCTCTTATATATAATATCACATTATATTAGAATATAAAAAGAGCTTTACATTTATGTTTATTATCTCAATAATATAAAGTATAAATAATAGTCATAATATCAAAATTACATTAAAGTGCCTTAATAGGTGGGTCCCTCACATACTTGTGACTTGTACTTGCCTCTTTCAAGTAACTTTTGATAGCATCTATCTCACCTCCTTGCCTAGGATTACCGCCTGAGTCTTTCCCTTTGTGGATGCCCTTAGGTCTTTTGGTAAATTAAAACTCATCAATGACTAATCACTCAACCTTTAGACATATCACAAGTTGTATCTAAGGAGTAACATACATGTCTTTGCTAATCGCATGAGCATTCACAAATTACGTTAATTGATTTCTTATGTTGATCACGATTGGTGTAAGATATAAGATTCACATATAGGACAATGAGTCAAACCCGCAAATTGCTTTGTCGAGGTTGTTTGATCGATGTCCCAATCCAATGTCAATGTGCCATCGTTTGGCTCCAATGCTGCCACAATGGGTGTGAATGAGAGCTCAAGCAATGAGTTCTCATTATGTCTCGTGCTTGGCCAAAATCTAAAACCCACTAGAATAGAGTTTCATAACTTTAAAAAAAGCACTTATATAGTAATAAGTTAGGCTAAATGTGAAAGCCAAATTTCTACACATTCTTATTGATTTATACATTGTTTATTGGGAATTATAAAACATGCATGCATCCAAATATGACTTACATTTGTACAAGCTACACACTTATTTGCTTTCGAACTCTCTTATGTTTATCGGGGATGAATATTTTTTTAGGGAAGATTCAACTAGATAAAAGGGCATGCTATGACTTATGAAAGAAAAAGATGATGCAGTATAAATAGCTGCGAGTTAATGTTATAATTTTTTTTTGGGATAATAGAAAATAAATAGTAATAGAAAAGGATCCAATGAGTTTTATTAAAAAATTATACTATTGAATCTTAAAAGTAATATCACAATTTGATTTGTTGTAGGAAATATATCCTATTTATTAATAGGTAAATTTAAGGAACTTTCTAATGAATGATTCATAAGACACTATATTGTTGAATGTTTTACAAATGTGGTTGTAAGTCGAGTGTACTTAATAATAGAGGAAATTCTGTAATCAAGTATACTTGAGATGAAGTAGTAATAGGATGGGTGAACTCCTAGGAAACCTGAGCATGCGCATTACTTATATCTAATGAGTACTAAATGTTCCATTTATTGTCACAAAAGATGAGTTCTTATGAACCACTACACATAGAACACTACGAACCACTACACATAGAACATAAGTCAATGAATTTGATTCAAAGAACTAAACTGTTGAATTCAGATAGCAATATTACAATTCATAGTTCTATGGACTATAACTATTAATAATTATTTAAAGGAAAACAACAATATTGAAACCGTTATTTAATAATTTTTAGTATTTGTTTTGCTGGAATATTTAATACTTGACTAAAAAAATTACACTGTTGAATTTTGAAAGCAATATACAATTCAACTTGTTGTGGAAAATATATTCTAATTATCAATTGATGAGCTTGAGGAGCTTTCTAATGAATGGTTCATAAGGCACTACACTTATGAATGCTTTACAAATGTATTTGTAAGTAGAGTGAGCTTGATCACCAAGATAATCAAGTGTTTTTGAGATGAAGTATTAATAGGGTTCGTAACCTCTTGAGAAACTCACATCAATTTTGTATTCATTTTGATAGAAGATGAGTTCTTATGAATGTGACCCATAAAATATGGTCAATAAATTTGATTCAAAGAACTACATTGTTGAATTCAGTATCACAATCTATAGTTTTATAACTATTAATATTTATTTAAACCAAAACAACAATGCTACAACTACTAAACACCTAAAAATGTTACGAGTTTAGTATTTGTTTTGTTGGAATATTTTTATAATTAATCATATTAGCCTTGAAAACATGTGACATTCTTCACCATGTGCCATTTGCTATGTGCTACACTCCACGTGCCAAGGGGATAAGTTATAAATCATAAGATATAGATTGAAAAATGAAATGTATTTGTAAACATGTCTTTACTGTTATCTCTTAAATTGTTTGGAGGCCATTGAGAAACGTGTGCAGTCTAAGTAAAGTACAAATTGTCCATTCAAATTAATTTCTATAGAAACATAAACATTGATTTATTTTCCCAAACATATGAAACCAAAAACATTGAAAATCGTAGTGCTTTTCTTTCATGCTATGTGATTGAAGGATGTTTTAGTTTTTTTTTAACACTGGGGTAATTGAAAATTTGTTCGGTGAAATTTTTTTTGTCAATGAATAAAAATGAAAAATATTAAAAAATTAGAACACGAGAATAGAAGAGAAGAGCAGAAGTATGGAGAATTTGACATCAATTTAGAAAATTATGAAAATTACTTATTATAAGCATGTTGACTACTCCAAACCATTAAAAAATCATCATTTTTATGTTTATTTTTTTATTTGCAAGAAATTTTTATCTTATAATTTGTAAATGAAAAAAAACTCAAAACTCTAATAATTATATGACTGACCAATAAAAACAATTAGAAAACTAAAAAATATCATTTTGAACCAATAAAAAGAATCCAAAGATTATAAAATATTTTTGGATGTTATTAAAAACTTTCATTGTCAACCCCTTGAATGGAGCATCAAAGAGAACTGAGGCTAGGGTTTAGGAGGTATCTAGGCTGACCTACAATGGTGGTACTGGCTTTGGGTGACCTTTCAATTGAGGAAATCAATTGAAGTTTAACACGAGTTGTTTAGCAATGACAAAATGCATGGAGGATTTTGAAAACAAATGGTTATAGGCATTTTGATCTGAGTGACTACCATAATAGGTAGTAGAACTTTGGGAAGTCACAATTTGATGAGAGATCTTTGACAATTGCAGAGGGTTTAGATTTTGGGCGAATAGAAAATAATTTTTGGAGGCCAAAACAAAAGGAGAAGTGGATTGAACAACATTAGCCAACAAGTTCAAAAATTGAACACACACTTGTCACATCCATGTTAATGGATAATTAGAAATGGGTAGGGCAATGACCTCAGAATAAAATTAGAAGCTAGTGTGAGAGGCTTTTAAGAAATGATCACACTTTGAAAACCTTGACCAATGGTTTCTTTTTAGTAATAAGCACTTTAGCAAAAGATATGGATTGAGTTTTCTTGATATGGGGAAGGCCTATATTTTGTTGATTTGGCTCCACACTTTGATGTTTTAGCAAAAAATGTTAAAGAGATATTGATTTGGGTGAAAATGCCTAAGCTA
The DNA here is from genome assembly GCA_028749045.1 of Cupressus sempervirens. NCBI lineage: Eukaryota > Viridiplantae > Streptophyta > Pinopsida > Cupressales > Cupressaceae > Cupressus > Cupressus sempervirens. Next base: position 502,282,662 of record CM053785.1, read on the forward strand.
CCTCAAGAATATAGGGATCAAGGAACTATGAAATTGATTGGGGATAAGTTGAGGCCTTTTTTTGAGGTTTGAGGAGGTGGTGGATAATAGGGACTTATCTATCTGCACTAGGATGTTAACTCTTTGGCAAGAGGCACATTTATTCCTAGTCTTAATAAAGATAATAAAAATTGAATCCCTATGGAAACAAAGGATCAAGGTTAACAAATTTGAGGATCCATTGAAATAAAATGGGGATAATGTTGATCAAAGTAGGGGAACAAACTCAGATAAGGGAAAATATTTGGTCATAAAACATATTGGGTGAAGTGATCTCAAAACTTTCAGAGGAGAAGAATAAGGTAAACTTTGAGTTTTAGACATTGGGAGCCACTCTAGATAATATGAGATATGAGATACGGTTGGATTTTTAAAATGGAAGAATGTGAAAAAGTAAAAAATTGATCTCATCTTGAAAAAGATGGTGGTTATTTCTTAATAGATTTAGAGGATTTTGAATCTACCTTAGGGGAAGAAGATCAAGATAAAAATAAGGAAAGTGACTATATCCATTTAATCAGGAAGAGAGAGAACGGTTTGGGTCAAGTTTTTTAGAAAAGTACAGGGGACAAGCCAAGATGGGGGCGAGGAGAAATAATTCTTTGGCTTAAACAATAATGTGATGGATCATTCTTTGACACATTCTCAAGATGAAAGGGAGAAAAACATACAAGATTGGAGGCCACATTATTGAACTAATTTAACTTTGGAATGCAAAGGGTTGACCAAAAATAATAGGATGGAGGAGTTGATCTCAGAATTTGACCTACAACTAGGAATTTCACATGTAGCTATAGAGATGGTGGACTAGAACGAATTGAGATGTTTAGGTGGAGTCAACATAGATAAAGGGTTTACGGATATTCAAAATTCACCAATTGAAAATAGAGAGCTCCTTTGAGGAAGTAAATGATACTAGTGGGGATATGTGGGATTCAAAGTTAGAATATGCTTCTTAGGATGAGGGGGAGGTGTGGATGACTTGGGGCTAACAAATACCCTAGATGTATTAGAATGCAGCACAATAGAGAAATTTTTTGAAGCCAATAGTAAACCAATCATTGGGGAAAAAATAGAGATCAAGGTCTACAAGAATGAAGTTGGCTATGGCAGGAAATGTCTCTAATCAAAACAAATTTTTGAGACAAGATCGTGCCCTTTCTTGGAAGCCATAAAGTTCCTTTTGTGGAATGTGATGGGTTGCAATGCCCCAAACAAAACTTGTCTTATCAAAATATGTTTTAATTAGGTGAGGCTAGAGGTTTCTTTTGTGCAAGAGATTAAACTTAGTGGTGAAGATATTGATTATGTTGGAGTTTCAAAAGGCTTAGGTGTACTTTGGTTGGACTTTGCAGTTTATATAAGAGTAGATGTTATGAGTAGGAGCTAGTTATGGGTAAAGTTGTGTCCAAAAAAATCTTGACATCATTTCAAGCTACAACATTTATGGGCATAGGTTTTTTAGTTTGAAAAAGGGTGTGTGGAAGGATCTATCTACAATCTTATAGAATAACATAAATGAGTTTATTTTGGGAGGTGATTTTAACTCTATTTTGAGTCTAGCAAAAAAGTTGGGGGGAGAAGATGGATAGGTGAAAGTAACAAAGACTTCAATGAATTTGTAATACAAAATGGATTGGTAGAGGTAGAATTAAGAAATGGACAGTTTCCTTTGATAAATATGATTGGGTTTCTTAATATAGTAGATAAATTGGGTGGATTTTTAATAGTGGAAAATTGGATGGAGGTTTATTGGGTCTTCTTGGATGAAGCTCTACCCACCACGAGGTTTGATCACTACCCAAAATGTATGTGAATTCAAGAGTATTCAATTCCAAATAGTCATCCTTTTAAGTTTGAATCAATGTGGTTGCAAGATCTTGGATTGAGAGATAAAATTAGAGTGGTGGCGATTGCCTCCATCTCCAGAAGATAACAAAGCATTTATCTTCTTCATAAAACTTTAGTTCATAAGAGACAATTGAAGATTTGGAACCAAGAGGTCCATAAAAATATCTTTATTTCTTATTTTTAATAAAAAAAAAGTACAAGGCATCTATTTTCTATTAATATGGCTATATATGTATGTGTGTATATAGGTGTAATGGAGAACTTGAGTTGGCCTAGTGGTGGAGAACTTGTACTCTTGAAAGAGAGGTCACAAGTTCAAATCCCACTGGGGGGTAGGGTATGCACGCCTCGTTTGTAGCACCAAGCGCCTCTCGAAAAAGAGTACGAGGTAGTCCCATATCACTGTCACCATATGTAAACCCAAAAACTATGGCATAGTGTCGTGGACTATAAAACCACCTTTCCTTTCCTTTCCTTTAATGCCTACCCCTAGTTGACTTTTTTGATTGTATTATTAGATTCTTTTAAGCCTATTCTATTATTATGTTTTATGATTATCGGTACTTGGTTACTAGATTAAATTAAATGTATTTCATATTTAGTTGATATATGTGCCGAATTAGTGTTTATGATTATTTCAATGATGATACATGTATGTTCATATAGTGATTTTAGTTATCTCATGATGATAGTAGATGGATTATTTATATGTAGTTCTATGGTTACTTACCCCATACTTGCATGTGTATGGTTAGGTTATCTGTATGTCATGTTGGGAAGTGGCTTGCAATTGAGCCAAAGCCCTAAAGAGGCTATATGGGTAACCCATTATAGGTTGTTTTAATAAGTGATAACATTTCATTAAATGGCTTTAAAATGAATTAATAAGATATTAGTGCCACATCAAGTCATTAGGGGGTCGGAGTCCTAAGAGACTGCCAGGGTAACCTTAGAGTTGACTTGTTAGTATGCCTTGTTTGTACGAAAGGATGTTGATGCCACATAGAGACACTAGGAGGCCGAAGTCTAGAGAGGCTATGAAGGTAACCTTAGAGTTGGCTCATGTGATAACACTTGCCCAATTTCCTACATGTCTTGTTGCCTCTGGGTTTAGATGATTCTTGTGTCTTAGTACCCTTTGAGATAGTTTGCTATCAGGATTTCCTTGACCTAGATGTTTGTTATGACTTGTGGATTGATATCTATTTAGGACTTGAGTTTATCTCCTTAGCACCGTGGGAGTGGGCCATTTAGGTTCCATGAGGTTGGGTGGTAGTGTATTTTCTTATACCATTGAGATCCAACTGTTGAATGTCATTGTTGGATGTACTTGTGTAGTACTACCTTTCTTGCTAATCTTGTATTTTTTATGGTGGTTATATTCTACTATACTATATACTTGATTATCAGAGATCTTATGAGATGATATATATATATATATATATATATATATATATATATATATATATATAGAGAGAGAGAGAGAGAGAGAGAGAGAGAGAGAGAGAGAGAGAGAGAGAGAGTATATTCTTTGAGCTTTTCATATCATGTGACTTGTATAGTGGATGATTATGCATTCTGGTTATTGCCAAGTGGCATCTTATATATTTGTATATTATTTAAATGGATTTTTACTTGTGATTATTATTTGATGTGGTTATGTTTTGTATTCGATTTAGTATTAATAAAACTTAAATGTGATTCAACATGACAAAACCTTAAGGGATTTAATTTGTTTATGATGGTTGTATGTTGTGAGTTATTGTTTTCGCTATATTATATCTGTTGTTATTTATTATCTTTAAAAAAAAGGTGTTTGGAAAACTTAGTGAAACTTTAGGTTAATTTCTTTTGGGTTCCTTGGTGGGGCATTATAGTAGGTTCATACACATGCATGCACGTATGTATGTATTTATGTATGTATGTATGTATATGCTACTTCTTTAAAATTCAATGCTTAAAAATGTTTTTAAAAAAAAAAAAAGGCTATATATATAAATGTTTATTTTCTTAATTCAAGAAATTCCTCAAGAAATATCAAAGCATGGGATTCTTCTTCTTGACATATAACCATGAAGTTCACACATGTCTACTGATATAATTTTAAGAACACAAAATCTATTGGACTTTTCATCAAAAAGACTCTACAATCATAATTTCAAAATCATGAAAATTTTGAATACAACCTTCATCAAATATTTAGAAATTACTAAAGACAAAACATGAACACAAATCAACACAAACAAAAAGCAAATTTGCACAAAATAATGGATCATAAACTATTCTTAAACCAAATAATTGACCTCAAGGAAAAAAATAAGCGCAAATCAAAACCAAAAGTGCAAGCTTTGAAAACAATAATCCTTATCCTATATTTTGGTTCTTGATTTGATAGGGCTTACACTACAAGGTATTTATCAGTGCTCTTCAAAAAATCAAGTCAACTCCAAATACATAATGCAAAGAGGACTAGACCAACTAAAAGGGATGGAAAATCCTTCTCCAATTTAGGCTCTCCAAAAATAAGCCGGGTAGACCTCAAATGCCCTTCTCAAAAACTTAAAACATGACATTGTAAAAATAAATGTATCTCATATGAAGCATCAAACATAACATAAATATATTAGATGATGGATGATCATCCATTGAACATTAACCTAGATAGAGCATGAGATAGGGCAGGATAGACCCTTGCAAAAAATTAAAAAATATTTTATGATTTGATTAAATTTGTAGCAAGAAAACATAAGAAACACAAGCAAAAAATACATATGTAAAACCCACAAACAATTACAATCAGTGCCTCATCAAATTGGGCATTTGGAGTCATTAAGAGTACCTCATTACACAACATAAATATAAAATAGAAAATAATATAAGAGGTGTTGTATTACAATAGTTTTTAATTGTAATCCCAACCCATCCTACTTATCAAATCCATGAACATACCCAATAAATTTGTAATTTCTATCAAGTAATTAATCAACCCATTAGGCCAAAGCATGAAAGAAAATCACAAATCTCACAACAAGACACTAAAAGAGAATAACTCTTTGTTTTATTTCTCTTAAGACCTAACTTGTTGTACAATGGAGAGAACTCAACTAATATTTTATTTCATCTATGCTATCTCTTTCATACAATAAGCTTACAAGTTACAACTACAAAAAACAACAAAAAGACTCAACCCAGATTCATATTATATCTCTGTGGAAGATTTACAACACTATTTGAAGCCTAGTAAACTTACTACAAAAAGCAAACAATATTTAGAGTCAATAATAGTATGCTAAATCAATGAAATTGGAACCCTAAGAAATAAGAGAAGAAAATAATATAGAGAAGAGATCAAAAGCTTGGATATACCCTAGTGATGTCATTTGTCTATCTTCAATATCCTCCAATTATCTTGAAAGATCACTTCTTTCATCTCTCCATAATTATTTTTTGGTTTCATCTTTCTCCATCTTGAACAACTACAAAAATGAAGAACCCACAAACTTGGTCCTTTGACACGTGTTGTAACAACCTAGTAAGAAGAACCATCTAGTAAAAATTTGGAGAAAACCCACCAAAAAGTCCCACAACAATACCTATAATACTAATAAAATATCCACTAAAGTTATCCTTATTGCTTGCATAACCATTAGGGACATCCGCTCTAAAAGTTGGAGAAAAACCATTGTTAGATCTAAGAGAAATATAAAAAGCGTCTCCATGAACACACATTCTTATTCTTCCTCTTTGTGTATTTTACTCTTTTTTACGTGCAACAAAAATATACTTATTTAACTTATCTAAAATTACCCAACAAATCTCCACTTTTCTTGTTTAGTGTATGCATTTATTGGCCTATCTTGCCTTTACACACTAATATACCTATATTGTCTTCAACTATTACAATATTTCAAATTCCCACTAAATATTTCATTTTAATCTTATCTTGTATTGTATAATGATCACATTCAAGTTCAAACATTATGCAGATTTCCATTAAAATATTTCATATTTTAATTACCTAGAAAGCACAAGAGGCCCTTTAATTCAATTTCCTACTCATTTTCTCTAGTCTATAAAATAAAATAAGTTGTCAACTCACCCTAATTTCCATGTGACAAATCCTAATTGGTCTAAAAATCCACCTAGATGCCACTTGTATTCTTTATCAACACCTTCACAACTTGCCACAACATCACCCATTTGCCTTCTTTGATACACATCATAATTTTGTGTTTATGTGTTGACATCACACCTACACTGATGGTGGGATCATAAAATCTCACCATGTGTTGTCTGCAACCTTGCCATCCAACTCAATTGATTGCATGCTAGGTGTCATCTGAGTCCTACCTCACTCCTTAATCCGTATGCCACATGGCACCCATTTTGTGTTTATGTGTTGACATCACACCTACACTGATGGTGGGATTACAAAATCTCACCATGTGTTGTCTGCAACCTTGCTATCCAACTCAATTGATTGCATGTCACGTGTTATTCGAGTCCTATCTCACTACCTCAATCCTTATGCCACATGGCCCCATCTAGTTACTGTCCAAGTTATTGTTTGCATCACCCATTGTTGCTAGGTGGATGCTCTAGATTTTCCCTTGAACCACCATGTCATGCTCCCACTTCTTGCCTGAGTTGGTGAAAAATTTACTTACTTGTCCTAACATATCAGTCTCTATGTTATCTAAAATGAACAAGTCATCACCTATTCACTAGGCCCCACCAAGTTGCCTCTCACACCATGTTACCAAATCACCCTCTACTACAGATCGCATGCACACAACCTTCGTGCCAAAAGAAACTCAATCATTAGTGGTAGGATATAAAAACGTTAAAAAATATCTCCACATGATCAATGTGGGATTGATTCCATAAGTCCCATTACATACGTACTACAATTTCTGTCATTCAACATAGTGCCTTAACCCAAAACTACCATGTGACTCTTGCATGTGTGACCCTAATTGGCCCTTGTTAATACTAGCATTAAATGTTGCCTCAAATTTCTACACATCAATCCTACCTAAATAGAGAGTGCTTGTCAGTAACAACATTCTGCACAAATTCATTGATACACAACTTGGATGCTAACACATTGGCTTGTGCAACTTTGAAAAAATAACCCTCCTTGTATTAATGGGCTTTCATTGTCATCTCCCTATTGACCTCCCCTCGAAATGATCAACGTACCCTCTAATGTTTATTTTCCATGGCCATTCAACATGGGCCTACTATTTTTTGGAATCCTGACCCCTATATAATTTGTAGGTTTTGTAGATAGATGCCAAAAAAATGCCTACAATGGTGTCAAACCTTTCAAGGCTAGGCCAAGTCAAGCCCATTTCAATATTTGAAAAGACTACGAATATCCTATCATCTGCATAACTATCACCATTTTAACACTTTGTTATATTTTAAGGCTTGCAACATTAAGGTCTCCAAGGCATGTTCAAAACTTTTCCAAACTACCCCATCGGGTAACTAATCCATTGATACTCGTAGACCCAAAATCACAAAGAAAGCCAAAAGCCTAAAAAAGGGGGTCTTAATTTTAGGCAAGTGATTGAAATGTGACATGTATTGTGGAACCACAAAAATGTACATATATACATGTGTAAATTGTAAGACATAATAATTCGTAAAAGCACCCATAAAATAACAAATCTTTGATTTACAAAATATAATATTTATTGTTACACATGAGATAACATAATTTTTGAATAGTAGAGTATGAATGATGCCCAATTTAAAAGCAAGAGAAAAGGAAGAATGAAGTAAAATACCCAATTTGACACAACATCTTGTGTAAGGTTATAACAGGTATACAACATTTCAAAGTGAAATGTCATAAGTTGATTTATAGATGCCAAGTAGTCTTCTAAATGATGTAAGTGTTGTTTTACAACTAAAACAATTATATAAGAGTTGTTATTTTGTATATGTCTCTAAATCTCATGGCCTACTCCTTATGATGCCAATTCTCTACCTAATGTACATCCCTTTAAATTTACTACCAATATAGTACTAAATTTTGAATAAAATTCACATCATAGAAGAATATATACATAATATGATAAGTATAGGTAGCTTTTGGGATAAGTTATAATAAATAAATAACTATTTATGATATAATCCTAGGAATAATTTGACCAAATCAATGAATGTATCTTACATAATAACATTTAATCATATATGCAATTAGATTACACTGCAGTATGATGTGCTACCAAATATAGATACTCAACATTTCAAATACTTCTTGTATTAAGATTTGTTGCAATATACCATTCAAATAGAATTATGGACATGTGGAACATAATTCAATACTAAAATGACTTTCAAAGAACAATGCATCCTCATAATATTAAATACAAGGCACACTTGAATGTACTATTTGTGGGAATATAAGTTTTGATGGCATAAACAAACCAAATTCTAGAGCTAAACATCACAAATAATTTAGCACAAGTATCAAAAGGGGAAAAGTGGGCTTGATGTGTGATTAAATATATCATTTAATGGACCTTATGTTGAATACTGCACACCAAATTGGCCAAGTATGTGTGAATGGATAGGTAGTTAATGTGACCAGTTGGAAGGGAAGGAGGAGGAAGCATGTAATTAATCATATCATTATGCACAAAGGGTGGAAAACTATTCAAGGCTCACGTGTAAAGAAAAATGACTACTATTCACATGTCAGAGTCGCCCATGAACAATCATCTATCCAAATATCCAAGTTTGGATTAATTGGGCTTTGACATAAGGTAGGTTTCTTGCATAGAGATTTTTTTTTCTTAACATATGATTAATATTCGCACGTACAAATACATTAACTTGAACAAGCATCACCATTTGAAGTCAATCTTAAAGTCCTTAGATGCTCTTAAAAAAAGGCATATGTAATTAATGCACTAGGTTATAGCTTGATAGATCACATTGTGAGCAATCTAACACTCCAAAAAAATTTCAATCAAACACCTAGCTCAAAACTTATGGCCTTCAAAAGTTGGGTCTCCTGAAATAGGAAATATAAAAATGATATTAGACACAAAAGAAGTTGTAAGTTACATGTGTTGGTGTCTTTTTAAACATAGAGCATATTCGATTGGAGATAAATTGGGCACCACATTTTAGGTAGTTATTAGCCCGTGAATTTGTAATATTGTCTAATAACCTTCATGCATTGTATATTATATAAGGTACATGAGATAGAGGTTGTGTGTAAGAGTCTATTAATTGTTGAGATACCTTTACATCTTAGTTTGGCAACACTCTCATGAGAAGATTAATTTATAAGTATATTATAATCTTTATTTTATTTTGTAATAATAAATTTTAAAAAATTAGAACATGAGTTTTTCCTTCTAAAAGAGTTTCCCCCTCATATATCATTGTGTTGTGGTATACGTTGTGTTGTCCTCCATTTGTCACCACAAAATGGAAGTAACATCTCAAAAAATTTCCAATTGGGTTTCACTTTCCTCTAAGTTAGCTCATTATTTTATTGGAAAAAAACTGATCAAACAATTCTCACCAAGCCATATAGTGAAATGTTTTATTGAAGGTTTTCATCAAGTCTTTTTCATTTTTTCAGTTTGTTAGCCTATACTTTATTTTTGAGACTTTCAAAGTCCCTTTTTCTTTTTTAAGTGTTTGTTGTGATTTAAAAAATAAATCTTTTTGTTTCCTTCAATCTCTTGCTTTCTTTTGGTTTTCCCTTTGATTTGAGATATCTTGAGACTTAAACAAAGTCGTTAGTCAAAAGATATCAAGGATTAAGTGCCTAAAAAGTAGGGTTTGCATATTAAAAATATTGGCCTTATATCTTAATGTTTTGATTAAGTAGAAATAGGTTTTAAAGGACCTAAAACCTTTTACAAAATAATGAGTCATGAAAGAAAAGTCTAAAGCTAGCAACATAGTTTAAAGCAAAGATCAAAATAAAACAGACCTCTTAACAGAGTATAGAGAAACATAGAAACAGGAGGCCAACTAGAAACGAAGCTATGAAGAACAACAAAAAGACAACAACAGACCAACACCTGAACAACTATATAGTCTTTATCAGGTTAGTAGCCTGGTCTACCAAAATGTGCATATTCTCCATAGTGGCCTTCACCTCTTCCATCTTGTTCATATCCTCATTCTTCTTAGAATGAGCCCAAGTTTGTTTGCTAGGACGCTGGTTGTCAACCATAGAAGGGGAATCCTGTCCTTTTTCTTGCTCAAGCTTTTTCAGGAGACTTCTCACATTATCTGCCATAGTTTTTAAGGAATTACTATTATTATCTGCCATTTTCTTGATCATCTTTTCAATATTGTTTAGCTTGGTCTCTAGTCTAGTCACCTTCTTTTGATTATCACTATTGGCCTTCTCCAGCACCTTGTTATTAGCTTCAATCTGTGGGATCTTTCTCATAAAGTTTTTAACCTCTTCAGCATTACCAATTACCTCAGAGAGCCGGTCAATATGTTGACCCAAAATGTGCTCCCCTCTGGCCAGTTTGCTCACCTGCTCAACCTCCTTCCCAATTAATTGTATTTTTTATTTCAGAATGCCAATCTCCTTCATCATGGACCCAGGATTTCCTAACAGGCCTTTGGTAGAGCTAATCTCTCCCTTGACCCTGCCAAAATCTGGATTTTGCTCCTGATCCCCATAGTCCTCTCTTTCCAGTGCTGCATTCTTCATAGTATTCTAGGTCTTCTCCTCTTGCAATCTCATAGATTTTTGCTTCCTCTCCATTCTATGGGCAAGAAGTTCATCAGCTGATGGAGACAAATCCGTATCATCAATATTACCCTTAATGCCCTTACCCTTACCTCCGCTCTTGTTTTGATAATCTCTCACCATTTCCTCAACAAAATCACTTTCATGGTCAGAGTCACTCCTAACAACAATCTTCTTCTTCTGCTGAAGACTACTCCCAGTACCCTGATAGAGGGCCACACCACCCTTACTCACTCACAATCAAGAAAGCAACAATATGGAGACCAATAAAAAAAATGCTTCATAAGAAATTTTATTATACTTGAAGATCCTTACAACACCCACAAGATGATATCAAGCTTCTCCTTGAGCTTCTCCTTCCACAACTTCTACTTCTCAAGTTTCTACTCCTCGAGCTTCTATTTCTTGAACTTGATTACAAATGATAATAAGCCTTGCTTAAATAGGCACTTCTAATCCAAGACATTACAAACACAACCAATGTGGGATAAAAGGTAAATACAACTATCTTTAAATAAATATTAAATTCCCACCCAAATACAACTAAGCACCCAACAAATATTAAATACATGATTTATCCAAAACCTTCTAGAATTTCCACCTACACACCTCGATTAATGGAATGACAACTATTTTTCTTATTTTTCTATTTTATGCCACCTATGCACCTCGAAAATAGAAATTCCTCTTTTTTTCTTTTTCTCCTTTTTCCCTTTTTATTTATTTATTATTTCTCCTCTAATTTTCGTCACTTTCTCTCTCCTCCAAATTTTTTTTTTTTTTTTTAAAATTTTTTTTTAAATTTTTTTTTTAAATTTAAATTTTTTTTTTTTCCAATAATTTTCCCATGCAAGATGCTCCTGCATCAGACTCCCCCGGGAAATAGAAAAGTGTGTCCCACACTTTGATGCCAAAAGAAATATCTACCACCATCTTCATCTTCACCAAAGGTTTCCACCTCAACAGAGACAAGAAAACCACCATACAAATCTTCCACATCTGCATCACTCTATCAAACACCTGAATCTCAACCATCCAATCACTGTGCTCACTCCCAGAAACAAACTGAACATAATTCTTCATCAACAAACCCTCATTCACATCAGCAACTAGTGAATTCACACCCATAGCAACAAACCCCGCATCAACAACAACAAACTCCATATCAGCACCAACATGTAGATCACCATCAATACATGCCAAACTCTCAACACCAGTAACCTCATTGCTCATAACAAGATGCTCTGCAATACATAACTCACCTCCAATAACCGGATCATCCACGACCAAGTGCTCCACAATCTCCATGTCAGACTCAACCAAGTGATCATGAAAACCAACATCTGTCCCAACAACATTATGAATATCTTTAGCAACAACCTCTATTTTCTCTGCAGGTTCTGCATCAGGCTCCACAAACTGATCAGCAAAACCATCCTCTTCCACCTTGACCTTCTTAGCTTTAGCATCCAACCGAGCAAACATCTTAGAAAAATTCCTCTCCACTATATCATGGATTTTTGCAATCATCTTAGGGTCCAATCCTCTTGGAGCCATCTCCCAAGATCTTCGTAAACCCTCTGCAACAAATCCTTCCTACGCTCCTTGTGACAACCTTGAATTGTTTGCAAGTCAGATCGCAACCTGCCACCTCGCACGAACAATCAGGAACCACATCACAAGTCTAGGACAACGGATTTGCAATCCACAAGTTCTGATAAACTTTTCCCAACCAAGGTACTGGTACAAACTGCCTCACACTTCGGCGATCTGCTTGTACACTCAGGAACTCCTGCTCTGATACCACTTGATAGAGGGCCACACCACCCTTACTCACTCACAATCAAGAAAGCAACAATATGGAGACCAATAAAAAAAATGCTTCATAAGAAATTTTATTATACTTGAAGATCCTTACAACACCCACAAGATGATATCAAGCTTCTCCTTGAGCTTCTCCTTCCACAACTTCTACTTCTCAAGTTTCTACTCCTCAAGCTTCTATTTCTTGAACTTGATTACAAATGATAATAAGCCTTGCTTAAATAGGCACTTCTAATCCAAGACATTACAAACACAACCAATGTGGGATAAAAGGTAAATACAACTATCTTTAAATAAATATTAAATTCCCACCCAAATACAACTAAGCACCCAACAAATATTAAATACATGATTTATCCAAAACCTTCTAGAATTTCCACCTACACACCTCGATTAATGGAATGACAACTATTTTTCTTATTTTTCTATTTTATGCCACCTATGCACCTCGAAAATAGAAATTCCTCTTTTTTTTCTTTTTCTCCCTTTTCCCTTTTTATTTATTTATTATTTCTCCTCTAATTTTCGTCACTTTCTCTCTCCTCCAAATTTTTTTTTTTTTTAAAAATTTTTTTTAAAATTTTTTTTTTTTTAATTTTAATTTTTTTTTTTTTCCAATAATTTTCCCATGCAAGATGCTCCTGCATCATACCCCCTTTCCAATTCTTATTACCCCCCTCTGCATCATCTTCAGTGTTTGAATCATAACCTTTCTCTAGGAGACTACCTTTTGTGTCATACTTCACCACCTTCAAACTGCCCCTAGGTTTATCAACCTTTTTGGATTTCAAAACATTCATTATGAAAACCATAAGACCCTCATGACACACATGTTCCCCATTTGGATAATTTTGAATAGCTTGGATAGAGAAACACAAATATTGCCTCAAGTAAAGGGGAAATTGATCCTTACATCATGCCTTAAGTGATTAACCAACGTAAAATGATAACCATAGAGCTTTGTAAATTGGCCATCCAGATTAAGGTATTCCATTATAACAAATAATACAAATCTCCAAGGTTGAGAAACAAAGGTAGGGTTGAAATATGAGTTACCAATTTTGACCAGTTGGCTTCACTCTTTTTCTAACTCCACGAATTAATCAATAGCCTTGTCTAGCAACTTCCTATCTCGATAAAAGTTAATGCCATCCATATCCAACCCTGTGGCTTTCACAATTACCTCTTTAGTCACCTCCATTCTCTGGTTTCCAACCAAAATAGAGCCATCTCGCCATGTTTTGATGAATTGTTGTGTTATGACAGGATTGTTGCCTTTGAGCCTTTCCATAAATCCAGTTAAATTTCCATACCTTAAAATTTCCCAGACCTCCTCTTTCTTCATCCATTCCTTGTAGCTTGCAAGTTCCACTCTCTTCCTTTTATCTCCCATATTCTTCCCTATAATGTCACTGGAGAGCTTTCTCTGTAAAACCCTATACACACTATCACTAAAATGAAATCCACGTTTGAAGGAAATTTTGGAAACGAAAACCCATAATCTATGTGAAATAAAGCTCGACATTCAAAAAATCATCACCCACCATAACCCGATTGTGATCAACACATAATTAAAATCTCTGACATAATCATTATTAAAACATTTTTTCCTACACCTCAATTTATCGTAATTGATAAATTGTTGACCATCAGTAGGTAATGGATCATTATTATCCCAAATAACTTTTTGCTCACTCAAGCATGCCACGTTAGTAGCCCAATCAGCAACACGATTAGCTTCCCTAAAGTTATGGGTAACAATACATATATCAAAAGATTTGATAATATTATTAGCCTGAAGAATAATATTGCTAATGGTCCATGAAGGCTTAGTAATATTATTAAGACAATTAATGATATTGAGAGAGTCTCCTTCCACCCAAACCTTCCTCAAATTCGGACTCTTAGCATAAATAAGACCATGAAATGTGGCACAAGCTTTAGCCACATGATTAGTTTGACACCCAATAGGAATAGCCATACATCCCACTTTCTCACCATAAAAGTTCCTAATAACAACTCCATAGCAAGCAATGACTGGGTTCCCTTTAGAGGCCCCGTCAAAATTTATCTTGAGCCAATCCATTGGTGGGCTATCCCATCTAGCATTATCCCTTGGATTAGGGTCCTAGTTGTCCTTACACAAGCTCCCAAGATTCCAATTTTGGATCACCCTATCTTCCCAATCATTGTGAGGTTGCTATCCAAAACCAATAGCTTTGATATTCTCTATAATTAAAGCCTTTATTTTACAAAAAAATTGATCTGCACTTGATTCCACACCTCTAAAGACCCTATCATTGTGCTCCTTCCAAATGCCCCAACAAAGATGGTGAAGAATAAAATCTCACAGTTTTAAAATAAAAACATTCTTGGAAGGGGGTTTCCAGCTAGAAAAGAACATTTGAATAGTGGCTGGAAAGACCCAAACCATATTCAACAAGTTACACACCTTATCCCATAGCATTTTGGTAAAAGGGCAATGCAAAGTAATATGGTTGACCAATTCACAATCATTCTTGCAGAGAACACACCTATTAATAATGATGAATCCTTTCTTTTGTAAATTGTCTAAAGTCAAGATCTTGTCCTACAAAAGAATCCAAAAGAAAATATTAATTTTAGGTGTTAAACCAAGCCTTATCCAAACAAGGTACTTGATGCATATCAAAATAGTTAGCATAGGCTAAGGAAATAGAGAACATTCCACTGGGATCAAGCTTCCATATCAGTTCGTCCTCTTTTTGACTTAAAAAGACAACATTTAGACTCTTGCTAAGGTGAACCAAGTTTTCATTCACCCTTTTGAGGTCCACCCACATCTCATTTCTCCAATAATCTACCATAGAAATACCAAAAAGTTTCTTGCATTGCTCCATATGATTATTCCACCTTGAATCCTCACAAAGTGGATGATCCAAAATCCAAGTACTTTCCCAAAAAAGATTTTTTCTTCCATTGCCCACCTTCCATCTGACCCCTTTCCTTATTATGTGTTTGAATTTCTAAGCATTTTTCCAGATCATGGATCCCACTTGCCCCAAATCATTATGAAGGAATTGATTAAAATCAATGTTATCCCTATTGTATTTGTTAGCCCAAATATTCTTCCATTCCCCTTCATCTTTGTGTCATCTCCATAAAAGTTTGGCCAGTAAAAAATCATTCGTAGTTGTAACTCTTCTTAGACCAAGCCCACCCTTATTAAGGGGCATAAAAACTTTCTCCCAAGCAATCAAAGGTAACCTTTATTTAATCTTTGTACCTGTCTATAATAAGATCTTTTGAATTTTTTCAATAGCTAGAGAAAACTTCTTTGGAATTTTGAAAACACTCAAAGCATAAAGCGAGACACTCTAGAGGATAGATTTCAAAACAATAACCTTTCCAGCTTGGCTAAGGAGGGAGCCTTTCTAGCCAACAAGTTTCATGTGAATTTTTTCAATCAACAAACTCCAAAAGCTATCAGGCAGGTCCAAACCCAGAGGTAAGCCCAAATAGAAACCAAAGAGAGATCCAATCTCACATTCAATAATATTTTTAATTTTATTTTTCCTAGGCTCATTGACATTAATAAAGTATATCACACTTTTGCTCCAGTTAATAGTTTGTCCATAAGTTTTCCCATAATCCTGCAAGGCTTTTTTGAGATTTCTTACATTTCTAACCAAGGCCTTTCCCATAACAATAGAGTTGTCAACAAATTTTTGATGAGAGCATATCAAAGCTAAGGAGGAAGGATTTAGGCCCACAAAGTCCCCCTTCATCACCATTTTTTCCACAAATCTCCCCAAGCATTCAGCCAAAATTATAAAAAGGAATAGGAGAGATCGAGTCCCCCTGTCTAAGACCTCTTGAACCTTTAAAGAAAGGGGTAGGAGATCCATTAACAAGCACCAAAAAAGTAGCAGAAGAGACCAGCATGAATATCACATCCCTAAATCTCTTATTAAACCCAAGTGCTTCAAGACCACGGAGAAGGACATTCCAATCCACTCTATCATAAGCTTTGGAAAGGTCCAATTTAAGAAGAAACCCTTCTTTCTTAGACACCGAAAGAGAGTGAATATTTTCATGCATAGTAATAATGAAGTCCAAAATTTTTCTACCAGGAAAAAACCCGTTTTGTTGTCTAGAAATGATAAAAGGAAGGAGAGGCAGAATTCTAAGAGTCAACACTTTAGAGATAGTCTTATAAAAAGAATTACAAAGGTTGATAGCCCAAAATTGATCCATACTATCTGCTCCTAGCTTCTTTAGAATAAGATAAATGAAGGTACCATTCACTTCTTTAAGAATATTCCTAGATCCAAAGAATTCCTTAACCCCATTACAAACATCAGTGCCAATGATATGCGAAAACATATGATAGAACAAAAAAGGAAACCCATCAGGTCGTGGGGCTTTATCTCCTTCAAAAGAGAAAACAACCTTAAAAATCTCATCAACAAAATGGATGGAGGTAAGAGAATTTTTTTCATCATTAGAAACACAATTTGGAATACAGTCAAGAAATAAATCTTGCTTAGCCATATCCAAATTGGGTACACCTTGAAGCAAGTTACTAAAAAACTCCACATTTTCCCTTTTAATAGTCTCCTCATTCTCAGTAACTCCCTCTTTCATATTAAGCTTAGAAATTCTATTAGCCATCCTATGCTTCAAAGTAGTCATATGAAAATACTTAGTATTTCTATCTCCTTCCTTCAAAAAAATCTTTTTGGATCACTGCCTCTATTAGCCATCCTATGCTTCAAAGTAGTCATATGAAAATACTTAGTATTTCTATCTCCTTCCTTCAAAAAAATCTTTCTGGATCAGTGCCTCCAAAACATCTCCTCCATGGAAATGATATCATGAATCTCAACCAATTTTACACTTTCTTCCTCCCTAGAGATAGCCTCATATCCATCCTTTTGAATCTTATCCTGTATTTCTTTTAGTTCCTCCAAAATCTTACTTTTATTCTCAAAAATATTTCCAAAGGTTTCTTTGTTCCATTTTTTGATGTTTTTCTTGACATTTTTTGCTTTGGCTACAACTTTAAACATAGCTATACCTTCCACAGTAATACCCCACCACTCCTTAATAAGGTTTTCCAGGTTTGGATGAAGAGTCCACATTTTTTTAAACCTAAAGGGGAAATTTCTCTGATAATTAAGCTTATCAGCCACAAGGAAAATTGGATAATGATCCAAACTCAAACGAACTTGAGCACTAAGAGAACATTTGTAATTAAGGAACCAATCATTGCTTACAAGAGCATAGTCCAACCTGACCTGAATGAGTCTATTTCCAGTTCTTTTGTTAGTCTAGGTGTACTCAAACCCATGCAAGTCAAGATCATGAAGAAGATGATTATCAATAAAGTCCATAAGGTCTAATCTATTATTCAGATTCGTTTGAGTACCTCCCCATTTTTTAGCTTCTTTTAGAGAGGTGTTCAAGTCCCCCACAACAATCTAGTTCTCATTATCAAAAAGCTTTCTCTGGTTAGAAATTTCTTCCCAAAGAGTCTTTCTTCCCCATTTTGAATTGGGAGCATAGACATTAGTAAGAACCCAAGTGAAGCCATCGTTGGAGTTAGTAAATCTAACATTCATCATGTTTCTATTCTGAGAGATAAGATCTCCTTGGATCCACCTATTAATCCAAAAAATTGCCATACCTCCTAATGCTCCCTTAGAATCATTCCCTATGATCTTCCCACCCCTAAAAATTGGAAGACCTTCCACTTTAACCTTCAACATCTTAGTTTCCTAAATAAAATAAATATCCAACCTGTTATCCCTAATCATATTTTTCAAAATGTCATGTTTGTGAGGATTATTTAACCCTCAAATATTCCAAGAGATAATCTTCATATTTTATGAAAATGTTTTGATTCAAGGATAGTCCTCTAACTACCATCCATAATACTTCTATTAGTCTCAATAGTTCTTTTTTGCATGTTAGAAGGTGTTCCCATTGGAGAAGGGGAAGAGCCAACATCCCCATTCTTGAGGATCAACCCTGTAGGTGTTGAGGAAGGACAAAAATCTCTACCCTTGTTATATTTAGAATCCCCTTTTTTTATTCTAGGTTTGAGGAAGTACCAAAGATGCCCCCTTTCTTATTTCTAGATTTGGCAGCAACAATCTCCACTTCCTTTTTGCGATTACCTACTCCTTTCTTCTTGGCTTTAGATTGTTTACCAGCTGGGATCCAGTCAGCACCATAAGTCTCCTCCTCCCACATTACTTCCTCCTCTTGTGAAATAGTTAAGAGATCCTCTACATCTCGTTTGACAAAGCTTCCTACCAAAACAACAACCTAAGCTAGAGGTTCAATAATCTCAACACTAGAAAGATCCTTATGGATTAACCCATGACCATTGTCCTCCCCTTTCTTGGGGTAAGTCTCTTCCCTTCCTTGGTTCTTATCACTATAGCCACTAATAGGATTTAGTAATTTAGCATGAACTGCAACCTTAGTCCCTGACACCAGCTCCTTAACTCCCAAGTCAGGTTGAGGGACATCTACACCCAAAGACTCACCTCCACTCTTAGTAGTCTCAACAACCCCACCCGAGAGCTCATCTCCACTCTTAGGAGTCTCTGTACTATAGATCTATTCCTATGGAAGAGCATCCACTGCCAAGGGCTCACCTCCACTCTTAATGTTCTCAATAACATTGTTCTATGCCTTGCTCACCCACACTTTCTTGAGCTTCTTAGGAGCCCCCTTCAAAGAAGGACAATTTTTAACCCAGTGGCCAAATTTTTTACAATGAAAATAGGTGAATGGAATAGATTCATACTCAATATGTTGATTCTATATACCCAACTTAGATTTGAGCGAGATAGATTTAGCCAAGTCAGTACCCTAGAAAACCCTAATACAAAACCTAGCATAGTTCAATCTTCTTTGAGAAACTGTCACAGGATCTAGTGAAAGAAGCTCCTTGAGAAGTTGGTAATGCCCTAAAACACATCCTCCACCCAAAACTCAAGTGGGAGGCTAGATAGTCTAATCCAGAAAGGGGCTTGAATAGAGCAATCATCCAAAGAGTATAAATTCAGAGTCCATTTCTGCAATATCAAAGAATGCTTCCCCAAGACCCAAGGGTCGCAACACAAAATATCCCGCTTATCTTCTTGGCAAGAGAAACAAAAAGAAAGACACCCTTTGGCCATCACCGTATTATCAACTTGGCCTTTCAGCTTCCATTTCTTACTCACATAGGCCCTAACGACTTTGATGTTGGGTCTAGCCCTTAAAAACCTTCCAACCAAAGTTGAATCCATACAAGAGATGTTATTATCAATGATTTGATCCGATATTTCAATGGAATACATACATTTGTCCTTCAAGGAAATATCCTTGACCGACGGGAAGACAGATTTTCTAGTTGGTTGTACCCCAAATAGGCTGGACCATTTTTTATTCTGCTTGCCCCCCCCCCCCCCCTTGAGTCCTCCAAAGACCTGCCTTCATCAGGATCACAAATTTTAGTAGAGGAATCTCTAGCTGACTCAACTCGCACACTAGAGCCTGACAAACTAGTCACGTTTCCACTAGAGGAATTCAAAAACAAACTCCCGCCCACTCCCTTCTCCATGCTCCCACTCACCATCCCCCTCACCTTATATCTTAATGTTAAGCTGCATTTTTTGAAAAATATAACTTAAGATGACTTCATGTTATGTTTTTGAGTTACTTTATCACTTAAGATTTATGGCTCAAGCGATTAAAGTCATTAGAGTGCACTTTATGTTATAATTTGATGTTGACTTGCTTTATTATATTACTTAAGTGACTTTATCACTTTATTGTCTAATTTGATGTTGAGATTTACTTTAATGTTTTAATTAAAAATATTTAAGTGAAATGTCACTCTTTGAGCATATTTACACGTCATATGTAAAATATATAGTGTAAATATGTATTTAACCCCTTTAAGTGATGTTTTCTTAAAACAATCAAATAGACATGCACTATATAGAAAACTTAAGTGACATAACTCCATTAAATATTATTTTCAACACAAAAAAATGCAATAACTCTTTTAAAACCTGATTTTGGCCTTTATATGCATTTACATGCACTTGTAATGCCATTTCTAAGCTATGATTTGCCAATGGATTACATTTACATGTAAATGCAAGTCCTTTTAACCATGCAATGACTCCTAAGAAATCCTATTTTCGTCTAGATGCCTAAATGCATGCAAATGCATTACATGTAAAAGGTTTTTCAAATCACAATTTTGGCTTATAAGGAAAACGTTACATGCATTACACCTCCAAAACCCCAACTTTGGCCTAAAGAGGCATTTTTGAGCATTTATATGACACAGCTTAATTATATAATGGGCCTCTAGAAACTCAATTTTGGTCTAAAGAGTGAAAAATACCAACAATAATGGTATTTCAAAACACATTTTAAAGTTTAGCTTTCTTGGGCATCCAAATGCATGTGTTCCATTACATGCAATGACATCAAAGAAACCTGATTTTAGCTTACATTTGATTTACGTGTATTTGGAATGCATATTTTAAATATGTGTTTGGACTTGAGAAACCCAATTTTGGCTTGAAATGCAAAAAAAACATCTCATGCATTGCATCACTCATAGCCCAAATTTAGCTTGCATGCATATGTGTTGCACTTTTAAAACATGTGTTTGGCCTCTAAAGCCCGATTTAGGTCTTCTAAAGACAAAAATTTAATATGCAAAGGGGATTTCCAATCATTTTATGTGGAGTCATCACATGCAATAGGACCTCCCAACCTTGATTTGCCAAGGAAATGGAAAAGAAACTCATTTGCATTAACTCTTTGCATCATTATATGCACATGTAATGTAATTTCTAAACCATAGTTTGCTCTTGGGAAGACATTTTCAAACACATAAATCACTTGGAGAAATGCAAGCTTCACTTTGAAGGACATTTTCAACATTATTTGCAATGTTATGCACATGCATTTGCGTTTCCAAACCACAATTTGAAGCCAAGGGTTGAATCCTTCAAAGGCCTTTGATTTGTGCATGCAAGCACACTCCTAAAATCCAATTTTGGAGAGAACATGTTTTTTCAAACTTCTTCTTCCAAAATATGCTCATTTCTCTCCAAGTAAAAGTGAAAACTTGGTTTTGCTTGCATTTCTTGATCACTTAGCTAATTTATTGCATTCTTTGTCTCTTTATCATCCATTTATTTGAATGCAACCCTAGTTTTTGCATCAAGTTATT
Source organism: Cupressus sempervirens (assembly GCA_028749045.1). Taxonomy (NCBI): domain Eukaryota; kingdom Viridiplantae; phylum Streptophyta; class Pinopsida; order Cupressales; family Cupressaceae; genus Cupressus; species Cupressus sempervirens. Next base: position 502,304,357 of record CM053785.1, read on the forward strand.
TAATAAGTTTGAAACTTTCATTTTCTTAGAAATGCAAAAGCTCTCTCATCTCAAAAATGAAATTGCATGCAAGTGAAGTTTGAAAACTTATCAAGTTTGAGTTAAAGCAAGAGGTATGTTCTTTTTATTTATTTTATGTTTTTAATATACTTTGTTGCTTATTTTTTATATATTTTTGAAGAAAAGTTAGAGATTTTCTATCAAGAATACAAGTAACTTTCATGTTTTCATCTTCCATATTTTATCCATCCCCAATTACACCCGAATTCAATATTCCTATATATGTAATTACATCTCCAAAACTTGATTACATATTTACACCAAGTAAAACTGATAAGTTTTTCACCACAAGTAATTGCATCTCTAAAACCCAGTTTCAATAAAAAATCAAATTTTAAAACATAAAAACTCTCATCCTACACTCATCCATACACTTCAAACTTGCATTCAAAGTCATCCAAAACAAAAGCCCCATTTTGCCTGCATGTAATCCACCTTCCAAAACCCGATTTTGATTATCTTTTCCCAGAATACAACTTGTTAGGTTCATTTAAAACATTCTAATGTGTTCAATAAGTATCTATTCCATACTTTGAAAGCCTATCCTTCATAGATCTAGCATTGCAACTCAAATCCCAAAGCCTTCATGGATCCAATCCCATCAGGTGATATATTCACCCTTTGGAGTTTTCTTGTTGTAGCACAAAATATGTCCAGACCTATATAGGCCAAAGGAAAAATGAAGTATGAGTACGATAAGAAGCTATCTCACACAACTCCATCACAATCTTCATCTTCCTTGGATGAGATCCCAGACACAAAGATTGGTCATGTTGACATGGCTATTTTATTATAGAGGGTGGAAACATCTTCTAGTTATGATATGTAGCATATCAAAAGAAGTCACATCCATTCGATGTTAAGACAAAAAAAATTAAGGATATAGGTGGGAAGGTAGTTTTCAGCTTACATCTGGATGTGATTGAGAAAATCTTCAAGGTCCCCGAAACTCTGGAATGCGTGAATCTAACCAAAGAAACCTCCTTGCATCTATGGAATTAGAAAAAAAAAAATTATTAGAGGCATGCTACGATAAGTGGTTGATCAATAAAAGATCAAAATTTTCTATATGGCCAAGGAAAATACGTAGATTTGACTTCTCTCAAGAAGTCAAAAAATTTGTTCACTCTTCTAAGGACCTGTGGCCTCAAAGAATCCAATCACTTTGAGATATGGATGTATAAATTCAAAATTTAGATTCTTGATCACAAAATACCCATCTATTGGGGATAAATCAGAAGCACAATGTTATGTGAGTAGTTGATTCATGTGAAGGCGTCATACTCATTCTACATGAATTCATACTTAGTCTACATCACTACAACTATGGGGATGTTCTCAAGGATCTCTACCAAGGGAGATTGGTCTCTAGTTCCCATCTAGAACTACTATGATCAACTCACTCTCACGCAAAGAAAACACCGCTATAGAATGGTGCATGCTGGATACATTTTATGGGCATTTCAAGTGCCTTTTCAATACCCAGTTTGCAAAAAATAGAGTATCAGATGAGGCATTAGAGAAAGTAAAACAACATGGATCTATTTTCATGTAATTTCCAACTTTCACTTACCTGAGAGTTGGTTACTTTGAAGGAGAACCATACACTTTTCCAATATATCCTACTAATAGGATAATCCTCATGTAGTTAGCAAGGTAACTCATGATAGTGTAGACGTATCAGCTCAATCCACACATGCTTGGATTTGGGATCTCCTCCAAAAATCCTTTGTAGATAAGAAACTATGCATTAACCATTGTGCACAAAGCCAAAGCCATGGAGTATGAACTTCAATTCATCACACTAAAGAAGTTCAAGGCCATATCTGACTTTGATTACATAGGTATGCATTCCAAGATGAAAATGGCATTCACTTATGTTCATCGCATAGAAGATGTATGGATTTATTTGCGCAGGGAGGTGGACATCACCAAGATGGACCATTGCAAGCTCACTCTTCGAAAAATCATTAATCTCAACTTGGTCCCTATTCTAGAAGGGGCCAAGTATGACTGAATGATTCTAGACAAATAATTTCACAATAGCCAACTGGAGAAACTCCTTCCCATTCCCATCCAATGGCAGTAGAAAGAAGTAGTTTCTATCTTTGATAGATTCTAGTCCATTTTGTTGAATACTAATTCATGGTTGAAAAGAAGGAATTTAAAGAGAGCCAAGCTGAGAGCTAGGATAGATTGCAATCATTTCAAACCAATTGGAAGGAAATCTCAAGTGGAGGTAAAAAGGAAAGATGGTTCATCCACCTCGAAACCAACCACGAGTTTCAAATTGAAGCTCAAAGGAGGAAAAGTTGATATTCCACCCTCTCATTCTTCTCCACCACCTCTCCAAGCACAAGGATTAGATAAAGAGGAAGAAGAGGGAGAAATAATTATAAAATCTCCTCCACAACCACCAAGAAACCAAGATCCATCTTCTCAAGAGGGGCCATTCTTGGCTACCATAGACAATTGGAGTCGAAGCTTTGATTGGGAGCAATTTTGGTAACATAGATTAGAAGCTTTGAGTGTAGTTTATGTTTGTCTTATATTCACACAAATAATTAGAACTAAATTATAGCTTAGAAATCATCTACTTCTGGAAGTCTGTGCACCCCAATGCTAGAGATTTTCTTATAAATTAGGAAAACAAGACATAGATCTAAGCTAGTGTGCTCTCAATTAGCCTTTGAGTTGGTGTTTGGTATTGGTATCACTCTTTCCAACTATTAGTTATAGAGAATAAAATTTTCACATTACTTGCTCCATGAGTAAGTGGATTCTTTCTTCAAATAAGAAGAAAGAATATTGGTAACACCCCATTGCCGTATCTCTTAACTTCTTGCTTAGCTTGAGTTGATCCAAGGAACAATGAGAAGGATGAGGGTTCCCTTAAAGATAGAAGACAATCTGTCTCACATGTTGTTGTTGGTCAAACTATTTTGCGACTAAATTTGCATAAACTATCGATTGCAAAATATCCACCCAACACATAGTTGCAATGAAAGAAATAGTATTCACTAGCTTGTATATATAAACTAAGAACAATGGTCCTATATCCTCTTACATTGGAAGGAAAATTATCCACTATTTTGTGGAGGATCAAGTTCTGAGTGGATGTAATGATTCATTGATATTATGGAAGATGATTTTGTAAAAGGAATGGGGAAATGAAAGATCTAGGACTAAGAAGAGAGAGGGAGATTTCTATAAAACTAAACTAGTTATTGGATTGATATGCAAATTTTGAAACCAAATCTAAGAAACTAATACAAAAGCTCACTTTTACCTAAAACCTTATCCTAATTTGTTTTTCAAGGGCAACCTAGAGTGCAAGAGGTGATTGGGCTAACCATACTTGTGGGAGCACCCTTGCTTTCCCAAAAGTTAATGTGCAAGCCTAGGATATGAAATAGGTTGTTATGCCTTCCTATACCTAAATCCAAAACTCTACCGCTTACAAAGTATAATGTTGGAAGAAAGGGGTTCACCTTAGTAAAAACTTGTGTTTAGGAATTAATCTTGAAAATAAAATGAAAGAGCATGAAGGAAAAAGTGTGATATTAGTAGCAAAGGTTTGATAGGTGTCTTATATCATGCATACAATATGATTTCTAGACTTTCCACCATGGGGAGATGAATAGCTTAAATACTTGAACATCCCTGACTACTCCCTAAATGCTTGATTGCTTGTAGATGGATCGATTGCTTGGTTCCTTACTTCATTTATTGATCCAATACCAAAATTGGAGAGTTAACATGGCTATTGTACCTCTCTAGGCTATTTTGGGGCTCAAAACTTTAAAAAAGTAGACTGGGAATTTGAAATCCCACTCAAGACCAAAACACCAACCTCCAACTCAAAGTTTGGCCAAAGTTAGTGCATAAGGGGTGCCTCTTAATGTATAGGTCATAAAATTTACAACTCGTACATCTTGAGTTACCCTTTACATGGAAAAAGGCTCAATTTTAATCAGGGGTCAATTTTAATATGAGGATTCCAATCATGTGCACAAAATTGGGGTCTAATAAGTGGAAACATGTACAATAAACCACACATAGTAATAGGGCCGAATTGCACAAAAGATAATGTTTGAGGTAAATAATTAAAGAGGGCACACCTATAATTAAGGTTGTGCATTAATCAGATTGAGGGAAAGGACTTAAATGCATTGAATTTCTTTTCTAATGCATAGAAAAATGAAGACATATTAAAATGTGTGCTACATAAGCATCACATGAGACATATTTAAAAAATGCATACAATTTATGATGCTACGTTTAGCCCCTATTTTATTGGGGATATGAGTATGTACTCATACATACGGTAAAGTGGAAGAAAAACACATGATAGAAGGATGAAATCATGGGAAAGACTTAAAGAGACAAGGAATTACTAAGTTTTGAGAGAAGCCCCTAAACCAAGAATCTTGACCAACAAAATCATGTGCAAGGGCACACAATCTTAGTTGACAAAAGCATGTGCAAGAGCGTATAAAGAAAAACAAAGGAAAACTAAGACTAAAATATTACTAAGGCCCCAAGTCAACTAGTTGAAGAGACCTTGATGAACCACATGTGTAAACTGCACGTATCAAGCTTGAAATGTCTCGCAAGACCACAAGTGGTTCCATAGGAAAAGAAAAAGCTCACATCAAGGATAAGATAAGATTCCATGGTCCGACCAACTAGAAAAATATTGGTTGTTTTAAGAGTTGCCCCTCACTTTTTACCTTTTAAGCCTTTTTCAACTTCATTGTCAATATGTTCTAATCCTTCACATGTTGCATCCATTGTAAGAAATTCATCCATTAGAACATTTTCATTTTGAGAAGATCTTCTATCACAGGATAAATAATTGTCGACTAAACTGTCCATAGTTATATTTCTAGGATCAATAACTCTATCAGCTCAAAACTGATTTCTATTGCATCACTTGATTCATTTGGAAAATTTAGTGGAAGCCCTTTTTCTACTCTTTCTCATCGTTTCATATTCTAATAGCTATCATGATCACAAGGAACATGAGACTCAATATCTCTTATTCTTTTTACCGTATAGTAGAACATGCTCCCATTGATCTTGACATTGATTTTATATCCAAAAAACATCATAATGAAAACAACAATCTTGCACAATTTTCCATTTTCAATAGATGTAGCTTTTTTTATTGTCCCACCATGGATGAGTATCTTTCTCATTATGTTTTTCTTCCATGAGGACTATGATGTCTAAAATGCTCCATCGCGTCCTTCCTTGGAACCAGATAAGTATAATCTTAGACTTTGATTATTTCTCAAATAGATTAAACACGAATTATTCCTCATTTTCCCTCTCCACTTCAAAGAAAATCTGAAACAACTATATTTTAAGTACTTAGAACAAAATCAATGAACTCATCATCTATGAAATATATATCCCCATCTTAAATATGATTTTGTGATAACATTGTTGTGAACCTCCTAAAACCCTCTTAACCCGTATTGGATAACTATTTCTATTATGTATTTCTATGTTTGTAGTATCATAACAAGTATTGGATAACTATTTCTATTATGTATTTCTATGTTTGTAGTATCATAACAAGTATTGGATAACTATTTCTATTATGTATTTCTATGTTTGTAGTATCAAAAGTACTTACATTAACTTATCAGCTATTGTGTCTTTCTATGTGCCTATTATTATGGCAAGGAGATAGAGCACCGCAATGGATAAAATGTTACAATTAACTGGTATGGAAAATCTGAAAATTGTGAGCCTGATTTTCTTTTTAACAGTAGCAAAGAAATTCGATTTGATGTGCCAAACATGATAATTTAACAGTTAATAAAAAGGAGCGGACTAAGTTTTTCAGAGAATACATTATAAAACAAATATACAAAACATTTCAAATCTCAGTAATTAGTCCCTGCCTATATATATAAGCAGGGAACTAATGTTCCCGGTTGCACTGGGCAATTAATTTTTGCAGCAAAAATTAATGAACTTGTAAAGTTTAAAGTTCATTTGATTTTTTAATTAATTTCTAATCAATAATTTTTATTTGTTGATTGGCTAGAACAATTTTGCTGAGGTAAAATTGTATTTTTTAATACCAAAATTAAATATAAGGAACTTTCGAGAAAGGCGGCCGTTAGCACGGCAGGTACTTCAATCGTTAATACCAAAATTAAATATCATAATTTGTACAGATTCAATCGTTCTCGCCATTAGCCGGGCTCCGATCTGTTGTAACCTCCGCTATGGATGGATAGGACTGCTAGATAGACATCACACTATCCAATATCGCTGCTGTTCACGGATGGACATCTCAGGGTCAAACATTTGGCTTTATTTGAAATTTTATGTGCATGTACTTTGAACCTCTTAAATTTTATATAAATTTTTCCATGGATTCTTTGTGATTAAATTTTAATTTTGTTTGGTTTTTCTTCTCATATGAATTTTTGAGAAGGGTAAGTGAAACAAATGTGGCTTTTGGTTGATTTAATAAATTTCATTTGGTGTCTATAGCAGTTTGCAGTTTTATTTAAGGATGATTTTGATTTTTATCATTAGAAAATGATTTTTCAAAAGTGTAATTGAAATTTTGATTTTTTTTCTAAGTTTTTAGACAACGTATTATGTAAACAAATAAAAATTTGATTTAATTTAATATATAAAAGTTTAATTTTATTGTTCATTCTTGTAAATTATGAGTGGATAGATTGTAAGCAAATAAGATATATTAATGAAAACGATAAACCCCACTTCAATAAATAAATATATATATATATATATATATATATATATATATGACAAAAAATTTGTAATTTCTAATTAAATTTCACAATAATATATATCTTATGTTTAACCATATTAATTAATTTCGCACCATATTTTTAATTGATTTGTGGACACAATGTACAGAGATATAGTGCACCTACAAATTTACAAAATTAAACTACATTTTAATTCATTAAATTGATCTAATAATTTATCTTCTCCTTCTTCACACAATAGGCAGGGACTCTTGCTCCCAAGAACGCTTGTTTCTTGTTGTTTTCTACCATATATTATTCAGATCATGAAAAATTTATCACTTATTTTTCAAATTTTGAATTTGTAAAAGAAACTAATAATAGTTAATTTTGTGAATGACTAAATCTAGACTATAAACACTCTGATTCGAATCAATTCTTATCAGAAACATAAACCCTCCGATTCAAGCCAATTTCTACAAAATTAATTCCGAAGGTGACAAGAGCTTGAAAGATAAACACAAAACTTAAGCCAATTCCTACTCAATTAATTTCAAAATGACAGAGCCTTGAAAGATGAACAACAAAAAGCTTCAACAGATCTTAGCCAAGATAATAGCATTAGAGACTCTAAAAGATCTGAGAAGGGAACAATAACACTAATAGTAATAATAAATTGTCCGAATGGATGAGAAATCATTATACAGAGTGATAGCGTCAGTACCATACAAAACCCTCACATTTACCAGCAAGCAATTGAAACCCCAGAGAAACCTCAATTGTGCAATTGAAACCCTAGAGGAATCCCAGAGAAATCCTAATTCAGCAATTGAAACCCTAGAGGAACACCAGAGGAACCCCAGAGAAGCCCTAATTAATCAATTGAAACCCTAGAGGAACCCTAATGAAGCAAAGAAGGCAGGAATTCGAATCAATTTACTGTGACCGTCCCTGACATGCCGGATCCCTGATGAGGCGAGCAGTAGAAGCCGTAGGTGCCGGGTTTCTCAAGCTTAACTGTGTAGGTCTGACCAGGGGCATTAAGCAAATCTTCTTCCCCCATGGAAAGGGTAGAAACGTCGACGCCGGAGGGCACCGAATCCTCGTCAAAGATGATATTGTGGGGGAATCCGGCGTTGTTCTTGAACACAATCGGCTCGCCTGCGGCCACGGAGAATTCCTTAGGGATGAACACCAAGGCGCCGTCGTTGCTCCCCATGAGGATCTCAATTGCCGCCGCCGATCCAACCAGAGTGCTGCTCGCTAGGGCCACGCCCGCCGCCGATGCTGCCGCCATTTTCATCACATTTTCCCTCACCGAAGCGCGAACTTTCACAGTTTTTCCCCTCGCTGCTACTCCTCTGAGTGAAGGCGCAGCCTTTACGGCCGCTGCCTTCGAGCAGTCAGTCTTCACGCTGGAGATGGATACTGTAAGGGCTGCCATTGGAAGTGAGGATGAGAGAAATTGTTTGGGGGTGAATTGGGCAGTGGAGAATCGGGGAAGTTTGTAATTGTAGAGCGAAGAGGATAAGAGGAGTGTTTCTGGCCACACATTGGGGTTTCCATGGCGGATATTATCAATCTGTTGTCCACAGGAGTACGATTGATAAGGTTCATCTTCAGAATGGGCAGTGAGGGATTGATTGGGTGGAGGAGATATTATTAAGGTTACGTGGCTATAGCTTGGCCAGGGTTTTCACACTTGCCCGAGCCTATTAACCATCACCTCAGATCTAGTTTAGATAAAAGAAATGGATTTGTAGATATTCATCTTCCAATCTACAACATCATGAATCATTGAAGATAATTTATTATATATATATATATATATAATAAGTCGAGAGATATCTTTATGCTTATTTTCATAATTCTATAATTTTCATCATCACATATTTATGTGTCTAAAAAGCGTAAGGAAATGATTCAAATCTTGATTTGCCTCATTTTTACTTCCATTTTCTCTCTGTAATTTTCACGCTTCCATTTCTTCTCTATAATTTCCATGATTTTAATTATAATTATATTTAGTCTATTTCTATTTTGTTTTTCTGACATGTAAATGAACGTCAATTTTTTTTCAAAATGGAAAATGTTTACATTGAAGATTGCTGCCACCGCAGAAAGCCTCTCGGCGTAATTAGCAAGCAAGCATTGACTAAGTATTAGGAATTGTAGGGGAGACTAATCAATAGTCGTCCATGTTTCAATGACCACTATGGAGGTGTGGGATTTGATGACATGTTATATTTCTATAAAATCATCAATATAAAGCCTAAATTTATTATAGACTATAAAGTATTTTACTTTATAATATAATTAACAATCACACCTTAAGGGTGTAATAGGTATTCCGATTAAGTTTGGTATAAATATTGACTCAATTGTAATTAGGTGTTGGTAATAAATGATTTTGGAAATCAAGCACATTTGATGGTATGTTAATTTTTTTGCTTCTATATTAAAAGTATGTCTATATTGTGTTTATAGTAGAGAAATGGTAAACTTAAATTACCAAATTTTTAAACTTTTTTTGCCCCAACAAAATTTAGTATTGTTTGGTGTTTGATGAAATATATAAAATATTGTTTCACGAAGTATATAAATAGTAGTTTAAAATTGAGGTTTGTTATATCTAAATCAAAACAAAGTAGTTTGTAATCGTAGTATGTAGTTTACATGAAACTCATCAAAGTGTATTCTAATTTTGATTGGATGTAGGTTTGTGCTTTTTTCTTAAATAAGTATTATTCTTTTTCTAAAAGTGTGAAGTCGTGATATATTAATAAATAACACTGGTTCAAGGTTCATGAGGGAAAGAACCAGCAAGAAAACCCTCCATCCTTACCAAATACAAAGGAATGTGAACTTAGAGGAGGTAGGTGGGACCTTAGAAACACCCTTATAACATGGGCTACAAGTAATATTACTCAACATAGTTTGAATTATCTTTTGTCCTTATGTAGAAGCTCTTTGATTTGATAGTTGTTGCAAGCGTGCCTCCTCCTCTATCCTCCAAGCTACAAATGGATTTGTGCTCATACGTGCGTATCTGTCAAATGTGAAAATTGGGTGTATGTGCAATCAGGAAATATCTTTAACTCTTGAAATTGCAGTGAACATAATTCCTTGTCGCTCAACGTTTCCAATATCAATTGTGCCATGTTGCAAAGTAAGCCCTTAAGCTTTGTGTATGGTCAATGCCCATGCCATTTTCAGTGGTATTTGGTGTCGAGTTCCATGACTCAATGGAGTTATTGACACATCATGCGGTTGATTCCTGTCCCATGGTGGGCCAATATATTTTTTGAATTGTATAACAACAAATAAGGGAAGTTGTGGTGGTGTTTCACTTTTTTGTAAACAATTGTTGTTACTTGGCTAGGTGCACCATTGACTAGTCTCGTGTCAACCCACAAATTAGAGGATATCATAACTTCTTGCCCAATACATAGAAGTATCTTTGATTATAGCTGATCATCTTTTAGATCTGAAATTGTTGAACGTCTTACTTGTTCTGCAATGCAAAGGACTACTAGCTTTGTTGTACATAATAACATTTATTTATTAGGTAATGAAACCATTTCGTTTGTGGCAAATAAGTGTGTAGATTGTAAAAACATATGTTTCTCTTTAGTGGTCATTGAGGATTGTGATCTGGACATCAACAGTTTCCAATCTTCAATTGTTGGTTGTGCATTTCGCAAGTTTGAGAGAAGGTTATGGAACCTTATTTGAGCAGCATCTTGTCTATCTTGACGAAATATTTTCTTCAAAGTTATAACTGTATTGAAGTTGCGCCATAGTGTTCCCCCATATGATGTTGACACATACATTGGAATGTCCTTCATTGGTGGTAATTTCCCTAAATCACCAAATAGTAGCATAGATCACCCTCCAAATGGGACATTGTTTTGACATGGAAATGCTTCCTGTAATGATTTGTCATTTTTTCCCATTAGCTTTGGCCCAATGAAGCTCATTTCATCTATTAGAATATATCATATGAATTGCATTGATTGTTGGACTGTTGCGAGTGTTTACCCTTGTAGTGGTAGCATTTCTTTGATTGGTATTTGAACTGCAGAATGAATAGTGGACACTTGAATATTGAATGCTACTACACCTATTGGTGCAAGGAGAAGAAGTTGTGTCTATCCATTTTGAATTGATTTTGTTAATGTTTCCTTGATGTAACTGACCAAGTGTGATTTGCTCATTCCAGTTGTTCCTTGAACAATCAATCACAATCTTGAGTTGGATGTGTTCTCATTTGCATGTGAACCAACTATGTTGTTGACTTTTTTCTACTCTAGTGCTAGTGTGCTTTCCAAATTTTTGTATGGTACACGATTAGCATAAAATGAATGATACTTGGTGTCACTAAAGTAAGTAGCTATAACTTCTTCTAATGGGTCGACTTCACATTCTCCCCAATCATGGTTGATATCTATGTTGCATCAGCTTAACATGTCCATGACATCTACATGAATAGGTTTTCCTGGTTGTAGACTGGGAAGAAGTTGCCATTCTTCACGCATGTCTTCCTCTATATTGTTTGTCTCCATAAGTGGACTTTCTAGATCATCTTTTGTAGTTGTTGGTACATTTGTTTAGTGGACATGCCATGTAGTATACATGGTTTAAATCTTTCCCAATTGTGTATTATTTCTTCATTAGACTTCCCCAAGTCTTGTTCAATGTTTCTAAATGGATAGTATAACATTAATTATGTCTAACAAAATGTAGAATATGCTTTGTCATGCATAGCTGGGATAGTGTTGAATCTTGGAGAGACTCAAACAATTGCCTTCTTTCAACATTCTTTCCGTTATTTTTTGTGAGGATTTGTAAGACCATTTTTGAGTTGCCTCTAGAAGTGACATTATTTCAAGATGTGTGGGTTGAGAAATGTATATGTCGATATGGTTTGGCAACATATTAGTGGTTGTAGGGGAGATGGAAATACGATTTGCATTTGTTTTGTGGACTGAAAGAGAAACAAATGTCCTGCTACAAATGGAAAGGGGCAATTTGAGTAGGAGGTGGGAGGTCTCTTGTGCACTGATGTCTCATTCAAAAAGTAGGTCAATTAACATTTTTCTAAAAGAGTTTGATACTGGCGTATCAGATAGAAAAGTCGTGGAAATACGAGATAACATTGAATGGTATCTTTCATACTTTTGCTCTACTTTTGCGGCATATTTTTCAATATAATTGAGCATTGCATTGAGTGATATAATAGGTTGGCAGTGTAAGCTGGCTCTCCAAATGGACAAAAAATGATGGGTTGTGTAGGTTTAGGCGTTCATCATTTCTAGCTTGGTTATGTTTGGGTTGGCCATTTTCTGCAAAAGTAATGTTTGATTTTTCTTGTAAGGCCCATGGTGCTTTATATTGACATACCATAGTTTTTTTATTCCTTTGAAGACATGTTTGAGGTGTGCATTTAGTATGTTGCTAGACACGATGGAGTAATTCAATGTAATCATTGAGAGGGTTTTTTGTCAATATATTAGTTGTTTCCTTTAAGAAAGGGTCCTATGTTGTTGCTCAATAGAATGTTTTATTCCTATTGTCAATGCTCCTTGGGTTCCATGTAGAGGCATACCTATCAATGTATTCAATTGCACTTTCTAGTGATTGTTCATTCCTCCAATCTAGTTTGTCAAAATCTGGAGCTCCAACTAGCCAAACAAAGCCATGAATGTGTGTAGAACCTCTAGGTTACCACTCATACCTATATAGATACAAAAATTAGTATGTAATTTAAGGACTAAAATGATATGTAAACATGTCATTTAATTTTTCAATTGTACCAGTAATCAGTTGCTCACAATGGTTTCTTGAGGACCTCTTCATGAAATACAGTAAATATGTGATGCATGTATAGTGCTGTAAGATGTGGATTCTCAATTATATTTAGAAATCTCCATTTAGTAGCTGCAGAATGATTTGATGGAGTTTTTGAAGGCATTACGTTGTGTAGGTCTATCCATTTTGTATTTGTTGTACTAAGAGTGAAGAATAGTGTTGGACAACCTAGTTGAATAACCATGTTAGATAGCTCCATTCTTCTTTCATTCCAAAAGGATTGTGTTTCTTGTCTAATCAATATAACACCTTTTTAGTTACAGGATTGGACATCCCTTACTACCAAAGTACAATGCTGATCTTCATTAAATGTCAATCCAGGAGCATGAACTTGAGATGATGTCTGCAAAGTATATGCTCTAGTTTTTGCTAAAAGTCACTACTACCTTGAATGCAATAACCATTAAGGAAATCTAGTTTATCCAAAGGAAAGACAACTATCAAATTCTTGGAAGGGAATTCTAATTATTTAACCATACATCTATGCACCTATTGCTGTAGGAACAATGACTGGTTTTGTTTCCAGTGGCTGCAGGAACAACAATTCTAATCTTAACTTAGAAAACTGAGTCTAACTCCTACTTACTAAAGTAAACTCCACCTTCTGCGTGGAACCCCATGGAAGAATGAAGGAAAAGATTGACTCAAACAAAAGTATAAAAACTCAGCAAAGTCATGTATTCATTCAAATATGCAGTATTACAATAACTTGGGAAAACAACAAGATGTTTATCAACTCTATCCGTCTGCTCACTACTTAACCTCATAGATACAGACGAGGTCTTATTTAAAAGGAAGGAAAACAACAAACTCCTATAATTACAAATTCCTCATGAAGGAAAGTTAGTTACAACTTAAGATTGCAAGCATGCAATTGTAAAGACATTAGTTATCCAATTCCCCACAAATATAGATCATAGCAAATGCTAGATCTGCTCTTTTATCTGATTTTAAACAGCTTCCAGGAATCCAGGTATCATGCTTTGCATGTTTAACTAATCACTTTGATGCTTGCTTCCTTTCTTAGCCGTTGTATTAGGTCCCTCTTCGTTATTCATTAAAACAGGTCCCTTCCGACCTTGCCGCCAAGTCTCTAGCTGCAACGGTGTTATAATGCTTCTCATTAATACCATCAATGCTTTAGCGCTATTCCTTCCTAGTTTGTTTTTTATTAACTCCAACTTAGCTTGTATTCCTACGATCAACATTTAATGCACACAAAACTTCCCGCAAACATTTATTTGCATTTATTAGTTTACAAAGAAAAGACATTAATTATTCAACTAACAATTTTTGCAATCTCTGTGGCTGCAGGAAGATCTACCCATATCAAACATTCATGAAGAAAGATTTTTACCACAAAATGAACCCCTTTTTAGATATAATTGTAATTATCATTTTTATGCTCTATGTCCATACTTTATACATCAAAAGTTCAAAACATTTATACGACAAGACGATAAAGTTCAGTATGTTATAGACAAATGTTCACAAAGAGGGCTAAAAAGACTTCTATTTCTTCATGTCATCATTCTTCCCCCCAATCGTCCTGAGGCTGGTCCCTTTAGCATCTATAGATTTCTGATCCTCATTCGCAACCTGAGATCATTGGTAGTTTTCTACCTTGATTCATGAGCTCTATAATTAAAATATCCATGATTTTGTTTCAACCTTTCCCATTTTTGTTCTTCAACAATCATGTTATATTCAACAAATGAATCATACTTTCCAAGCATAGGATGCAAGAGTATTGGTGGTTGGAAACAAAGAGGTACCCAATAATTATTCTGACTTCTACCTAACATCATATACCTAGGCATCTTGCTGATGGCCAACTCCAAATTTTGAGGAGAGTGCAACTCCCTTGTTTTCAGATCTTCTGGTAATCAGATCCATCTTTGAAGGGAGGCTTGCATAGCATTAGGGGCATTTGCAGAACAATGTTGCTCCTAATCCAAAAATGCTTGTTCACGAACAAGGTGAATTTTGGCAGCAACACTTTGATTATTGCTAATAGAAAGCTAATCGAAGAATACTCTGTAAGTGTGTTGCACCTCTGGTCAAATGTACAATGGTTCAAACATTTCTTCTTCCTATAAGGAGTAGCCTAGTTCTCTTGACTAATCTCATTCTGCATCCATGACATAACTGCCCTAAACTGTACATCTCCCACATATAACAATGAATTCTAATCTTTATCATCTAGAACAACAAGATTATGAACATATAACTCACAAAGGAGATTCTGCAGAGCCATCGGAACTGATTTGAATGCTGCATAGAATTTTGGGGAGTGTGCAAGGAAGGATTCAACCCTCGAGTAATTTGAGACAATTGAAAATTAATCATTTGCTCCTTTAGGAACAGTGTGTAAACTGGAGATGGTGACCTGCAATTTACAATCTTTGGAAAGAGCTCTATAATCTTTGTGACACGTTTCTACAAGACCATAATTTCACTATCCTTCTCTTCAATTTTTTGTGCTTGTTTCCTAATAGTTTGGAGCAATTGCTTCCTTTCTAGGTCCCAGTTTGCTTTGTCCCATTGAAATTTTTGGTACAAACTAAAGCTAGTTGTTAATGGAGGAGAAATGTCTGGTGGTGTATGACGATGGACAACAGGTCTATAATCTTCAAGGTGGTGCTCAAGATGATGGTGGTCAGTAGTGCTGTCATCCTAAGAATGTTGACGTTCAAAAAAGCTGTTATTTTGACAGACAACAGTGTTATTAACTTTTTCTGAAGGTACAACGCCTGCAAGATAGGGTGCAATAATCATTTTAACTCGAAATGTTTCAACAATTTCCTAAACCATTTCTTGTGCAACAGATGGATATTCCTCTGGTGGTAGATTATCAATTTCCTCCGCTGGCTGTTCAAACCTGGACACTATTTTCTCTGAGGACTTCGTGTCACTATCAATATTAATAGGGCTATTTGGCTTTGCGAGAATTTCCTCAAGATCATTTTCATGTTTAGGAGTACAGGTTGTAGGTTTTGAGGTCTATAGAGGTGGATCTTCTGAATCAACAGGTGGAATGGAAGGTTCCCTTTTCGAGTCCACCCCAAACAATGTGGTTACTCGTCATGGGGTAGAGATTGGTTGCTTACTCTTATCAATAGATTTCCCTTTATTAAGGTTGAGTGTAGGTTCTTGTGATACTGGGGACACTTCTTCTGAACCTTCCTCTGCAGCAACTATGTGTGATTTTCTCTTTCTAGGAGTTGAGGCTTCTATGGGCAGAATTTTCCTTTTCAGAGTTTTAGGTACAAATGCAGAAGCTAAAGCTTCTTGAGCTGTTCTATATACTACTTTCCTGACTCCTACAATAGTGTTTTCTCTTGTCCCCATTCCTTGCCCTTTAGGTCCACCCCTTTTAGGTCCCTCTGTCTTGAGTTTTACAAAATCCTCCCATGTTCCCAAGTGATGCCTAGTCAACTCCCTTTCAATTATAGCCCTAATCAAGCAATAGTGGGATATCGACTGGGTTTTTCCTTGCTATACATAGGTAGCTTTCCTTTTGATAATATTATAAAGAAAACTTGGGAGATTTACAGAACAATCACCATGCCACAAACCACTCAAAATTTTGAAATGAATAGCATGCAGATAGGAATACCTTCCTTCACAGGTAAAATACCTTATGATAAATTAGTAGGGTGGATGAATTGCAGAGGGAGAGATAATCGTAATGTACCTTGCTTTTTTTTTTTCCTCCAACTGAGGATCTCCAGGTACTGAGAATTGCTCTTTTGCTTGTCATGCATCCATGTCCTCTGTCCATCGTTCTCCATTTGTGGGCAAACTAGAAACTTTTTCCACCACCTCCTCTGTAAACCCTATCTGAATGCCCTTAACTATTGCATATCCATCCCTTATTGTATTATGAAATTGGAGCGTAATTTCCTGATCAAACTGCTTCAAACTGAGACAGCAAGCCAACCAACCTCATTGTTGAAAAAAACTACATGTTGTTGGGTTTGCCAGTAAGACTCTGTGGACTGCTAGTTCATGCCGCTGAGGTTCTCCACCCATATTTTTTGAAAAAAAAAGTGCTATTACTGGCAAATTCATTGCAAGTGATTTGAGAGTATGGACAGAGATGGCTATAGGGGTTTCAACAAAGGAAATTTTTTAATAAAAAAATACTTCAATACTTTCTAAACATCACATCCTTCAATACTTCATGATGACATTTTAATCACCAAATCATAAGGAGGATAAAGATCGTGCTCAGAATATATGCCATTTTAATGAGGGGTTATGTGAAATCATGATTTAATGGTTAGCCTTCTTTATATTATTTCACACATTTCAGAAGTACAAAGGAGCACCAACTCATTACTAAAATGACCCTTCCCCATACATCCTACATGCCAACTTAAAATTTTCCTTGATTTGCATTCATGATTTCGATTTTCCCTCCCCCAACCTAGCAGAGACTGGGTCCCACCAGACCGTAAAGATTGCAAATTCTAAAAATTGAAATAACATGCTTTTCTAAATAGATAATAAATTAAATAAATGCAAAGGGGTCAAGTGTGACTGACCTAAAGTGTGATAGGAAGGATGGTTCGAGTAATACCATACGAGAGAAAGAAAGTGAGATGGCATGATGATGGAAATACAAGAAGGTGGGATGGAATAAGGTGGAAAAGAAATGAATTTTGCATGAATGCAAATTTTTTATTATGAAGGCTTTGAAAATAAATTCAAGGGGCTACAGACGTCTGAGTAGGAGACTCATACAGAGTGGCTACAGGAAGAGATGTTTCTATTGTATTAAACTATTGAAGAAATTCTTCTATCCCTTTCCAAAAGAAATTCCTAAATTTCTGATCAATTTTTTGTTTGATTCCTTTGAGCAAGGGAAGGCATGAGATGCTACAAGATGGTGTTGCCAATAGTATGGATTTGATTTTGGTTGCCTATCCTACCTTTGTGAGTCCTTTGCTTTTCTAGTTTTTTTTTTTTTTTTTTTTTTCAATTTTTCAATGATGGGGTCCCAAACTTTTCTATTCTTGGGCCCTTTCTCTAGTTGTAAAACCATATGCTTGCAAGGGAAAGTTCCTTTCTTGTATCCCATGATTTGACAAATGTTGTTTTCCATTTCCATTTTGGTGTTTAAGAAGAAATTTTTTGAATTTTCCTTGCTTACTTTTTGTTATGATGCTCTCATATAGGTGGAAATAATTACATTATATCTTCTCACTTTGTTGGGAATACTAATACCTTCTATCATTGTGTCATCAGTGAATTGTTGATGTGTGATGTTGTTGACCTCTTCTATGACAAATACTCCTACTATTTTATTTTTAAACTAAGCCTTTTTTATGGCTCTACCAAAGGTTTTAGTCATAATGATGAAAAGAAAGGGTGAGATAGGGTCCCCTTGTCTAATTCCTCTAGAAGAGCTGAAGAATCCTTCTAGTATTCTGTTAATGAGAATAGAAGATTTGGGTGTCAAAATACAATTATAAATTAGGTTTATCCATTGATGCGAATAGCCAAAGGCTTCTAAAGTTTTACAAAACTATCTCCAGTCTACTTTGTCATAAGCTCTTTAAATATCTAATTTCATTAGCATGCATGCTGATTTCTGTGTTTGAACTGAGTGTATAAATTATTGAATGATAATTATTCCATCCAAAATAGACCTATTGGGTGTAAAACCTGTTTGCTCCTCATTGATTAATTTGGGGAGGTCAAGTTTGATTCTATTAGTGGTGGTTTTGGATAAAATTTAATAGATGGTGTTGCAAAGGGAAATAGGGAAAAAATCTCCAGGTTCGATGTGATTTTCTTTCTTGGGTATGAGTGCAAAGAAGGTGTTATTGATTTATGATATTAGGGATCTTTAATTCCTTGCGTCTTCTATGGTTGCATATAAATCCTCACCTAATATATGCCAACATTTCTGGAAGAAAAAAGATTGAAAACCATCCGTCCCTAGAAACTTGTTAGGACTCATGCTAAATAGGGAATTTTTAACTTCTTCTTTCGTAAAAGCTTTATTTAACATCTTATTATCTTCTTTGGTGATTAATTTAGGTATAAATTATAGCATCATTTTTTGGGCTGTGAGATTTGAATGTTCATAATTGTTTAGAATGTCTATAAAATAATTAACAAAATTTTCCACTATTTGTGTGGGCTTGTCTATAATAGTTCCTAAACTATTTTAGCTTTTTGATAGTCCATTGATATTTCTATTCTCAATTGTGCTGATGTGGAAGAACTTTGTGTTGCGATCTCCTTCTTGAAGCCATGTTTCTCGTGATTTTTGTTTCCAATAGATTTCTTCTTTATTCAAGATGTCTTCATTTTTATGAGTTAATTCTTTTTATTTTTCAAATTTATCATTGTCCATGCCTTGTTGGATGACTATTTTTTTAATTTTTTCTAATTCTTCTTCTATCTCTATTTTTTCTTTAAAGATGTTTTTGAAATGTTTATTATTCCATTTTAAAATGTTTCATTTTAGTAATTTCAATTTGGACATGAATCAAAACATTTTGGATCCTTCCGCTAATTCTTCTTTCCACCAATTATTAATGTTTTCCATGAACCATCATCCATAAACCACTTTTTTTTACATTTAAATGGATTTCTTGTTGGTTTAAGAGGCTTGAATATGTCTAGACTAGCAAGGAAGTGATCTAAACTAACATACGACAGAATTGATGATTGAATGGAGAAATCAAATGTTTGTAAATTCTCTTTGAAGATAAATCTATCTAGTCTTTCTGCAATTTGATAGAAATCCCTATGCCTGTTGAACCATGTATACTGCTCATTCACAAGGGAGATGTCTATAAGATGGTTTTGCTGAAACCATTCTATAAAATCTAAAATTATTTGAGAAATGGTTTGGGTCCCCCACTTTTTTCTTTTAGATCTAAAATGGAATTGAAGTCACCTCCCACCCAGATGTTCTAATCTTGGATGAGGTCCATAAATTTGTTGATTTCATTCTAGAGCATCTTCTTTTCCCCTGTCTATACCAAACTGTATACATTTATGATTGCAAATTGTATTTTTGATTTGTAAATTTTAACTCTTCCCACCATCCAGTTTTTGTTTATTGTTATATCTTCTAAGTCTATTTTTTGTGGGTCCCAAATTTGACCAATTCCCCGTAAGGCTCCTTTTGATTCCTTCAGAATGGTCTTCCAAATGCCATGTTTTTTTGTTAGTTTCTCACCTTCTTTCTTTCTTAGTTTATTTTCATGTATCATTATTAGTTCTGAGTTAAACAAGGTTAAGTTGTGCTTGAGTACACACTTTTTGTTAGGGGCATTTAGTCCCCTAACATTCTAGCATGTGTTGTGGTCTCCACAACACACGCCCCATTCCTTACTAGGAATGGGGACCCCCTACTTTTTTCGACTCCCAGACTCATAGTTCAGGAGTCGAGAGAAGAAAACTCGATTAAATAAGTTAGAATTTTAGAGTCAAAAAATCCAAAAAAAAATCTCGTGCACACTCGCATCGAGGTGTGCGCGCTTTGGAAAAAAAGAGAGGGGGTTATAAAACCCCCCCTTCCCTTCTTACTTGTTCATTTTTTAGAAGGGAAAAGAGGGAGAGGTATGGAGACACTCTCCCCCCTACCTCCATTTTTTTCCCCACTCAAACCCTAGCGTGCATGCTCACGGGAGGAAGCTGGTGGAAGTGCCACTACACGTGTCCTTAAAGGTTGCGCATGCCCTTTGGGCTGCGCTTGGCCACCGTCACGACACGGCACTGCGCAAGCCCTATTGGGCTACGGCGCCGCTCACCCCCTCCCCTCTTTTGGGCACTCATGGCGATGGGCGCCGCCCTCATACAGACCCTAGCCACGCGCGCCACCACGCCTCCACCCACCTTTTTTAATTTAATTCAATTTTAGTTTAATTTAGTTGTAAGAGAAAAGTAAACAAATTTTTTTAAAAAAAATTAAAATTAAAAGAAAAAAAGAAAAAAAAACAACAAAATAAATAAGTTTTCTACAAGGACGTTTTGTTTTCTTACATTTTTTTAATATATCCAATAATTAATCATTTTTTTTCTCTTTTGTGACGTGCAGGTAATATAATCAGATGGCGTCCACATCCAAATCAGCAGCAAAACCAGTTGTGTACAAGTTCCAAGGTGTAACCCCGAAATCACAATTGCACAATGAATACTCTGAGATCAAAGACACAAAACTTGGACACACGGACTTGGGAGAGTTCTTGAGAGTTTGTAACAACCCAACCGAAAGATCATCTTTGAGATCCGCCTTAATCCGTTTTGGATTGGTAAATGTAGCATCACATCCTGGGATCATGCAGTCAGCTGAATTGTTTATGACCCTATCTCAGCATTTTTTTCTTAATGAAAGGCTGGTAAAGAGCATCATTGGGGAAGTGGTCTTAGATCTATGACTTGATAATATCGAGAGGGTTTTTCACCTACCTAGAGCCGATTAGTTTATCAAGCTTTCATATGAAGCAGTTGAGAGGTGGCATAAGGATCATTACCAGGAGGCCATCGACATCATATATTCCTCATACTTCATTGAGAAGCCACCTCGGGGGAAGACAATTAGCAAAGTAGATATGACTCAAGGATACATGAAGGATGACATTGGATATTCAATCTCGCTCCATTCATGGTCAACTTCATTGAGACCATCAGACACGCAAAGATGCCACTAGATTGGGCCACCACACTTAGTGAGAACTTGTGTGACCAGTTGCGGATAGTAAAGGAAAAGAACAAGTTCTATATGACTTATTATGTGGTATATCTACTTGCAGCAAGAGCCACCAACTATCTCGAGTTGTACAAGAAGGGCAGTATGCAATATCCTAATGTGTGGCTGTATATAGTCTATCCTCAGCTAGTTAAGAAGAAGCTCTCACTACAGATCAAGGAGTACAAAATTGTGAATGATGCCCTCATCTTTGCCATCATTTGATTCATTGAAGGGGATTATGGTAAGAGATTTTCTGATGACGCCAAGGCACATATCACAGCTCTCGGTGCATATTTCATCCAGTTCTAGACATTCACATACATTCAGGTTGGTGGTGCATCCATCCATCCAAAGAAGCTCCCAAGATACCCAAGTTGGTTCTAATGGAAATTTCTTAGAAGATTGAGTCAGCTTATGAGAGGATCAAAAAACAACGAAGGCCTTGTTGGGATTGGCCTTTTGTAATAGGAGCATACCAGGTAAGAGAAAGCAGGATATCTTGACTTTCAAGTGGGAATGGGAGAATTATCCTCTTGAAGAATATAACTCTCCCCGGCCATTCTTTGGCAATGTTGGTAAAGTGAAAAACTTGGCAGGAAAAGAGTTCTACCATGAGGATGCCATTGAAGATCATTGGATGAATGCCACAAATGACTATGATGTTCGTATCAGGGACTATTGTAGAATGACTTTGTATTTAGCGGAGAAGGCTCTCCATTTTACCATCTCGGATGAGATAAGGCTACAAGATTCACAAGAGCTACTAGATCCCTTATTCAATACAGATAAAGTTGGCAAGAGGCCCATCCTGAATGCAAAAATTGATAGAGAGGAAGGAGATGATATTAATCATCGAGCGAGACATGTCATCAGAATGACAAAGAGTTGGATCAAGAAACCCTTTCCACTTGATCCAATTCTGGATACAGTGATATTACATGCATATGCTCGCCCAAAAAGGGTAAAGGGGAAGAAAGTCATAGTTCCTATCTTTGCACTCCAGTCTCCTATCAGGCCAGAACCAATCTACTAGCTTGATCGTCCAGTGGGATACTACCATCCTTCAAAGAAGAAGAAGGAAAAGAGGAAGAGAGCCTCTCCTTAGAGGATTCAGATAGAGCATGTTGAAGAACAGGCCCCTTTGCAGCAATAGGAATCTACTCCCCAGGAGCCCCAAGACTCTAGAATTTCTCATATCCAGGTTGATTTTCCATTACCTCATGTTTTGTCAAGCCAACAAGAAGAGGGAGAGATTCCAGAGACATCCATTCATCTAATGCATGAAGAACTCGCTTCTCCTATGGTTCCACAGAAGCAAAAGAGGGTCAAGGTTAGAATGAACAAGAGGCAAAGAGTTTGTAAAAGATTAGTGCCTAATCCCTCTATTCCTGAAACCATTCCTGAGGAAGAATTACATGAGGGGGAAATAGAGTCAGATGAGGAGGAGGAGCAAGTGCCTCTACAAAGGAGAACTCGACTGGCCAAAGCCATAGAATTGGAAAGAAAGAAGAGTGTCACAATTACCCCACCACCCACCCAAGCTGAAATGGTAGAACTCTCTTCTTCGAAAGACAAAGTACAACGATGGGTGAATGAGAAAAGGGAGTTAGGTGATGATGTTCTCTCCATCCTAGATTTTGATTTCATGCCAGTGGATATAGAATTAGTTGGAGATAAGATTAGAGATACTCCTACAGGTGAATTTCAATAGCAAGATTGGATGCAGATGCCACCCAAGACACAAGGTCCTCATCCAACTCCCCCATCTTCAACTCAGGTTATGATGGTAGATAAGGTTTCAACGACACCTCCATCTCTGAGTTCAGAACGACATGTTCAGAAGGAATCGTTATTACAAGGAGAACCAAAACCAAGGGTTATTGATGAGCCATCAAAAGAGGCACAGGTAGTAGAATGTATACAACAACCTTCTCAGGAAGTTGAGATCTACAAAAATTGAGACTACAAAAGAAGAACCCTCACAATAGAAGACTCCAAGAAAGAGCGATAAAGGGAAGGAGGTAGTTGAACACATCCCTTCATCATCCAGAGCCAAGGTTACAGAAAGACATATCTCGAGATGGTTCCAGAAAGAAATAATGAGAAGTGCTAAGCATCAATTCCTTGCTTTAGAGGATGATATTTGTGACATTGTAGAGATTTTGAACAAACCTGACTCTCCATTACATGATGCAACACCCTTTGCATTCATTACTACTACCCAAAACCAAGACTTATTTGCATAGGTGGCTCACCCTGCAAAAGGTACAGATGAAGAAGCTATTAGCCTTCAGGACTATGAAGTGAAGGATATCATGTTAGGGAAGCCTACATAAGGATACTTCCTAACAGATGATGACTATGGGAGTCAAGGATGTTCTTAACCGTATGGAATAGGATGAGATTGAAATCAGAACACTTTGAAGGCAAGTTGAGATCTTAAAAGGATATTTAGCTGAAGTTATTGGTCCTCTTAATTCTAACCGCCCTAAGGAGACTTTGAATACCATTCTTAGAGAAGGGGAAGGTGTACGGCTCAATCCATTTTTGAGATCTTGTCAAGATTGGTGAAACAACCTTGAGGATAAGGGTGTCACTATAATCATAGGAAGTTTGAAGTTATTGCATGCTACACAAGAGAATGTTGATAAGATCGTGGCAATTTTGAGGCAAGACTTCAATATTATGGATGAGGTATGGGTATGGAGCAAAGATTTACAAACTCTACAGGCCATAAAAGGGCAAAGGTATCACATTCTAATTGATGTATATACCGGAGAAGAGTTAGACATGATAGATGATTGGATAGAAAAGATTTCCGATGGAAATAAAGTGATGGAAACATTGCATGATGAGATACATAGGCTCAAGGACCAAGCCTGAGAGAAAATTTTGGAAGCAGAAAAGTTGTACAGTGATGCATGCTTGGACATTTTTGAAGATGAAGAACGAGAGAAGCTTTTACCAGTTGAGGTAGTTGTGGAGAATTTCAAAAAAACTTTAGAGGAAGCATCCAGTGATGAAGACATTAGACAAGCCTTCAAGTCAGAAGAAGCACTATTAGAATTGGACACCAAACTCAGAGATTTTGCAAAAACTTGATTGAGGTGGACAAATATAGACAGAAGGTCAAAGACAAGTATGAGGCTTTGGATCTTCCCGATGCTGCTAAGATTACTAAGATTATAGAGAAATTCAAGGGCAAACATCCAAACATATCTTTAGGATAAAGATGAGCAAAACCCAGAAGCCAGAATTTCAATTTTGACACTTAGTAAAATTTTGAGATTTTGACCTAATCGAGGTCCGCAGCTCCGCAATTCAGAGGTGCACTGACAATTGATTGCCAGTTCCAAAAATAGCACTTTCCATGCATTGGGAGCGCATTTTGATGGCAAGTTAACTTTGACACACAGCAAGTGAAGGGCCAACTTCTATTTTTGGTGTCTCCATGCACTTCTACTTTGACTGATGGCTTCCTCCTACTTTCTCTCTCATACTTTCATTATTTTTGACATGTAAAGGTCTCATGCATCCAATTAATGAATAAAATATGGATGGAATTCCTCTAAGCACCAATTAGATTATCAGTTTGCATATATTTAGTTTATTTTAAATGTTTTAAAAGCATTTTATTGCATTAAGATATCTCTCACTCTCAACACAAATTGAGGAGACGATTTCTTATAAATGCCCCATTGTAAAATATAATAAAGGTCGTCATTATTATGCAATAAAATTATGCTTTTGGTGCTAGCATTCGGAGTGTAGTTATTCTTGCTTGAATGTGTCATTGTTTTGTGAATTTTATTCATGAGATTGTGATTGAGCCAAAGGTTTATTGTGTTGTTTTTGGTTGTGTGATCTTTTAGTTCTAGTGTTTGCTATAGATATCTGAATTTCGTTGACGTAATGAGCTTGAGAAGAGATCACCTGATTGTGTCTACATAGCTTTTTGTCTTGCATGAGCGCACTTTCCATGGCCTTGTGATTTGATGAAGAGTGAAACATCATTTAATTTTTTAAAGATTATCACCGACAATTGCATCAATGGATTCTAGGAAGCGTTGCTCCTGTTTTCATTGGTTTCCTATCGATTTCTTCAAAGGTTTAACTCGCAACGTGTTGTGTTCTGTAGGTTATGTCCATTTAGGAATTTCAATTTCAAGTCATTTAATTTCATGTTATTTGCTTTCAGTTTCGTTATTTGCTATGCTAACCCCCTATTAGAATAAGACCTCATAGTAGCTGCATTGTTAGAATTGCATTCATTAAAAAAATAGAAAATACAAAAATATTGTTCTTTTGGTGTGATATTTTGAGACAGCAAATAGATTTTACTTTGATTCCAAGAAAAAAGAGTTTTTAGAACCAGCAAAGGCCTCCTTATGAACACTCACATTTATCTTCTATTGAGCAGATTTTGGTACGTCATAAGACAAACAATGAACCTTGGAGTGGATCCTTAAAAAGATTTGCTTTTCAAGAGAGGAATTACACTATGGATTCCTGTCGTTGACCTCATGCAAAATGAATGCCCAACAGGATGTTATCTTCATTTCTTAGTGGGAAGTGTCTTCCCCTTCCCTCCTTTCAAAGTATCCTAGATTTTCTTTTGGTTTTCAACATTACCAATTTTTTCTCTGAGCTATGCTAGAGATTTCCTACCTCTATTCTTCTTTTTTTGTCTTCGCACATTTTGGTAGAGAAATCTCATTTATATTTTGGGCTATCCCTAGTTTTTTCAAATATATTTGAGCTGGTTGGATTACCTCTCCACCGAATTCTACCTTTTTATCCAATTCTTCTAGTCTGACTTCTTCCAATAATCTTTCATGTATGTCTCTTTCTTTCTCAATCATCTTTGTCTTGTCCTCACCCATGTCACTGCTTATAATTTCTTTTATAGACAGTTATTCTTCCTTCAATAGATTCATTACTCTAAACTCTTCCCAACATTCCTTGGAAAGCCTCTCTTCTTTATCTATTTTTTCCATGTTCCTAGATTTGTCTATCCATAATACATTCAGCATTGCTACTGCTTCCTCGGGTAGTTCATTGAATCTTTGTGAATCCTACTATTTTTGTTGTCTATTTCTTGCTATTGTGAATGGAAGTCAAATTAATATTTTAGAAATGAAATTGATATTAAGATTTAATCTAATAATATACATTTATGTTATTTATTAAACCATTCATGATTTATGATTATTTAAATTAATAACATGATAATATTGCATGATTGATTACCTTTTTCCAACTATGAAATGATTATGAAATTAAAACTTAAATTTGACAAAATTTAATTTTTATGGAATTATATTTACAAGAAAAATGACTAAATAACTACACTTATTTTAAATGTATGTCAAAATGTCATGTTTTATCTTGTGATAGTTGTTTTGGCAAAACCTAGTAGTTTGGCCAAATAGGATTGTTTACTAGAGGCTTGGGAAGTGATTATTTTATGATGATGTTATGTGATGTTGTTTAGTCATGATTATTTCATTCCCAACCAATGTGCTATATTCACATGTTTCTATGATGAGATCGAGATCTCTTTAGTAAGCTCATGTATTGTGGTTTTATTGGTGTAAAATATGAGGTTTTCGATCAATTATCTATTGGTGCTTTCCAGTTTCTTGTATAGGACTGAGGTGAATATTGTGATTTTCTTGGTATAACCTACGAGGTTTCTATTGGTTATCTATTGGCGATTTCCAGTTGCTTATATAGGATTGAGGTCAATATTGTGATTTTATAAGATATACTTTTTATGAGCTTAGGGTAGGTTATCGATGTGTATCTTGGGAAGTGGCTTGCAATAGAGGTTGGAGCCCTAAAGAGGTTTCCTGGGTGAGCCATTGTAAGTTATATTAATAAGTGATAACATTTCATTAATGAGGTTAAAATGAATTAACAAGAGTCAATGTATCACCTCGCCCATGCGTTGAGTGCTAGTGCAGGCTAGGATGGGAGTGGAGAGGATGCTTGGTTCCAACCTTGCCTTGTTAGTATGCCTTGTCTGTAAGAAAAGATATTGATGCCAAATAGAGTCACTAGGGGGTTAGAGTTTAGAGAGACTTCTAGGGTAACCTTAGAGTTGACTCATGCGATGACACTTTCCCACATGCATATTAGGTTTCCTATGTGTCTTTGTTGCCTCTGGTATTAGATGTTACTTCTGTACTTGGTACCTTTGAGATAGATTGCTATCAAGATTACTTGACCTAGATTCTTGTTATGATTTTTGGATTGTTATCCATTTGGGACTTGGGATCATCTCCTCAACATGATGGGAGTGGGTCATTTAGGTTCTACAAGGTCAAGTGGTCATTTTTATTATACCATTGAGATTCGATAGCTGGATGTCAATGTTGAATGTACCTTGTGTAGTTGTTTTATTCTTCTTGTCTTGTGATTATTTTCTATGGTCATATTCTAGTATATTTTTCTTAGGTTATTTGAGATCCTATGGGATGTTGTATCTTATCATGATGTATATTCTTTTAGCATTTGATACTCTGTGATGTGTGCAGAGGATGAGTATGCATTCTGGTTATGTCATGTGGCATCTTATGTACTTGTATATTCTTTCATGTGATTTCATACCTATGGTTATTCTATGATATGGACTTTGCTTACTTATCAGATTCAATCTTAATAGAACTTATGTGTGTGATTCAATATTATGGAACCCTTGAGAGATGTAACTGATATTGTATTTCTTATATGATACATTGCTTTGGCTATGTTATCTATTGTTTATTTTAATCTTTGAAAAAAAATGTTTAGCACACTTAGTGGCATTATAGGTTAATTTCTCTTGGATTCCCTAGTGGGGAATTACAAGCCCTCGGGTTTCACCATAGGCTCAAAGCCAAAATTTGTTCCTCAAAGATAGGAACCTCATTGTTATTTTCCTCATTAACCCCTTGTTGCAACACATGTTCTTCACTTGGTTGCTTCTCTTGTGTTGTCTCTAATATGGGAAAAGGCATATCCACTACTTCATCAATAATGAAGAAGGGACAATAATCATTTGGGGTCTCATCATCAACAACATGGGGAGGTGTTTGAAGTATAGGTTGAGATTCATGGAAGCTTGAAGTAGAAATCTAAGGAGGGCTCCTTTGTCTTCTTTTTTCCTCCTGTTGCAACTTAAGGAGGGCCTGGTGTTCCTCATTGAAAATATCAAATTCCTTAGATACCAAGCTACAAAAATAGGGGTCATGCTACCACATCTCCTTGTCATCATGTAACTCCCTAAGCCAAGAATTCATAATCAACATAACATGAAAAAAATCCCCATAATTAGTATCCAAGTATAGATTTTCAACATAATTATCAAACTTGGAAAGGTCAGCAAACGCAAATCCCAAACTATTTAAATTCTCTTGGAGCTCTCTCATATTTGAAATGAGGTGTAATTTCATCTTCCTCTCTTGTTTCTCCTAGAACTTTTGGGCTATGATGAACTTGGAGGGAGAAATTTTCACATATTCATGGCCATAGATAACATGATGAGTTGGAGTAAAACCATCTTCCTAGTGATTTGGATAGTCATGTTGATCATAACCAGGTTGTGACTGAGATAGAGGATAAGAGGGCTAAAGAATAGCCTCTTCATGATATGGGGAAAAGTGGGAGGTATCTCTATAAGGGGAATCCATGATAAAGCATTTAAGAAAGCATCTTCATAGAAATACTGAAGAAACATAAAAAACCAAAAATCGTACTAGCACTTGGTCTATTGAAACTAGTAGATGTAAAGAGTTGCATTGATGTTTGATTGAATGCCTCCAAACGTTGATGGAAACCCAATTTATCAATGAATAGATATCAACTGGCTAACCAACAGACTTATGAAGTTGAAATCTTGTCCCACCGGGTGTAGGAAAAAATTTTGCACCCTACCTGGCGTGTTATCCCTAGGTGACCTTGTGTAATGTCTCATTTAGGGCATTTACTTACTCACCTTCTTATTTGTATAAGTCTTGATAATAATCCATATGATATCCTTCTTAATGTTTGATATATATATATATATATATATATATATATATATATATATATATATATATATATATATATATATATAGTATTTCATAGAGACATGTCCTTTCATTAATGTTAATAATATTTAATAAGGTAACTATATTATATATTATGATATTAATTATATATGATTATATATTATATATCATTTTAATTATTCATAACAATATTATTTTAATATATAACAAAGATATAATTGTCATATACTATAGTACTTAAAATAGTGTATATATATATATATATATATAAATTATCTTATAACATGGCATTTAAATATATAATTATATTTATGGATATATAATAGTATTCATATATATATGATATTTATAATTATATTATTATGATATAATTTATATTTGTATCTTAGTATAATTATAATATTTTTATACATTATCAATTATTATAAACTTTATGTAAAATACTTATTTATATGTCAAAATGGGGATATCACAGTCCTCCCCTCTCAAATTTGCTTGTCCTAAGGCAAAAATCATTTCATAAGCAAACTCTTTTATAGATACAAAACATATTTGCATATAAAAGACTTAAAAGATTTTTGAGATATACATCTTTAACGAATGAAAACACGATGCATACACATCATAAATTATTTATTGATTCTCTATAATTTATTTTTCATAATGAAGTAGAGTAAAGAGAATGGTTTATAAAATATACTTCCCTAGTATGCTTTTTGATCATGGATCCTGCAAGCACAAATAATTATTAGCATGTACATGTATATAATAGCTCCAAAGAAAAGATGAGTCATGATAAATTAGTTCTAAACCAATGTCCTACCAAGCCCAAGAGTGACACTTTGGCCCCCTTAGCCTCAATGGAAGGCATCAGTCATCCAATGAGGTGGTCTACTTGGAAGATTCTTAGCTGAATTAACTTGACATGTTGTCAATGTTTCTTAACTTGATCAATCTAAGCCCAAGAGTGAAATTTTGGTCCTCGTGGCCCTAATGGAAATATTCTACCATTCTATCAAGGTGGTCTACTTAGATGTACATCTTAACATTTTTTTCCCAATCGAAGCCCAAGAGTGAAGCTTTGGCCCTCTTGGCCTTGATGGTAGCACTTTGGCATCCCTCAAGGTGATTTACTTAGATGGTAATCTTATTATTCTTAAATATCCTACCTAATCCCAAGAGTGAAACTTTGGCCCTCTTGGCCTTGATGGAAGCACTTGACATCCATCAAGGGGGTCTACTTAGGAGGTAATCTGATTCACTAATTTATTTATTTTAAATTCTTTACAAAATGCATACATAAATTATATATATAAATTCATAAAATGTTTACCTTTTTTGAAGTTTACCCTTTTCTCATTGAATCACCACTAAAATTGTGGCTCATCTAGTTCTTGTTGATCCTTTGCATCTTCATTACTCTCTTGGATGTGTTTAGAATTATGTTTAGATCTTTTGCTGATCTTTTCCTTTTCTTCCTTATCAAGTGTTGCAATAGGGTCTTACCTTATCTTGTCAAGAAATGATCTAATGTAGTAAACATATGCAATCTTATTTAAAAATTAAAATTAAAAAAAAATTGATCCACTTTATATCTTCTCTAATTCATTATTTTATTCTTCCTCTTTTTGTTTTTTTCTTTTGTTCTAATGAACATGTTCTCATTTTTTCTCAACTATCTCAAAGAATCAAATGCCTTAAGATTGGATCTTGTCATCCTTTAGTTAGAAGATTTGAAGTAAATATAACTTAAAATAGGAATTACAATATCTTCTAACTAAGTAAAGATATTTATATTCAATGTAAAATAATTTAGGAAATAGAACTTATCTTTATTTAGAGAAATGTGCTTGATATACATAGTGGGTCAGATTCATTGTCTTTTCCATATGTGAGAGACTTCTTGTCTTCCTATTTGACCACATAAGCAACCCTTCTTTATCATGCAACATGAAATCAATTCATCTCACTTTGTCGACGATCCATGTGAGGAAGTGGTTTTATTTTTCTTTCATGTTTGGTATGACTCATTAAGGTCCTTCCAAAGATTATTTGTACCTGCTACTATGATTTGCACTTCAATAATTATCATTTTCGCTCTTCTAAGATGCCACTACAATGTTAGTGTTCCAAGTAGAAAGAGCTATTTAATGGAATCATCCTCCAATGTCATTTGGAAATACACATATTTCTTATTTGGTAATCCCTCATTGATATGGGATTAGACACAAATTTATTTCATTTTTTAGTATTGGGCCAATCCTTATCCCCTCATCTTCACACAATAGATATCCTTAATGCACATCATAACTATAATGTGCTTCCATAACTAAATTTGTGTGAGTATAAGATCACCACTACTGAGATGAGTATGTAGTTGATATTTTATCGATCTCTGACCAATTTACCCTTGACTATGATCTTTGAATACCTTTGATTACAATTTGTATGCTAGATTTTATGCATCAAATGATCTATGTAGAATAGTTTATGCTTCCAAACTATGAACACTCTCTCTGTAGAATTCATAGAATTGATGTAAACAAAACACTTTTAAATGATATGCTAGTATGAGGTCAATCTAAAGGTTCTATGCCACACAAGATAACATTAAATGATGATGGTTTTACTAATCTGTAACTATCATATTTAGAAACCAAGGAATAGTTATTTGGTGCTTATAGTTTGTAGGCCCAATATGTCAATTTATGATTGCATACAATCGTGATGTCACATTAAGACAATAGCTTAATTATAAGTGGCTCTTCCAAAAGCAGTCCATACTGTGTATGCCCTAAGTGTGGCCAGTCGATTACATATGATCTTGGACTTGTTGCTACTATGGAGTACATGGGCATTGTATAGTACTCTCACTATCATTCACATTGCCATGATGGAAATATAAACTCTCCCAAAATCCTTCTATATTCATCCCTCTGCACTTCATATCTACACTAAAGGCTTTTACTTGCACCCGCATGTTTATCACTATTTATCATTAGTGCTAGCAACGGGATTAAGGTGAGATCCTTGATGTGCCATTGCAAAGCGATTCATAATCTTGAAAGAGACACTCTTAATATTGCTATCTCCTTTTATTGTATTGGTTAATTTGTCCACTGAATACTTTCCACAGGATGGTATGAAAGATGCTCTAATACCACTTGTACTGTCCTGTTTAGGAAATTTACTTACTTGCCTTCTTATTTGTATAAGTCTTGATAATAATCCATATGATATCCTTCTCATATATATATATATATATATATATATATATATATATATATCTATGTGTGTGTGTGTGTGGTATTTCATAGAGACATCCTTTCATTAATGTTAATTATATTTAATAAGGTAACTATATTATATATTATTATATTAATTATATATGATTATATATTATATATGAATCATTTAAATTATCTGTAATAATATTATTTTAATATATAACAAAGATATAATTTTCATATACTATAGTACTTAAAATTGTATATATATATATATATAATCTTATAACATGGCATTTAAATATCTAATTATATATATGGATATATAATAATATTCATATATATAATTGATATTTATAATTATATTATTATGATATAATTTATGTCTGTATCTTAGTATAATTATTATACTTTATCAATTATTATAAACTTTACGTATAATACTTATTTATATGTCAAAATGGGGATATCACACCTTGTGTAATATGGAAACAACCTCCTAGTGTGGGACTTGCACTCTAAGGTTGAATCTTCAAAGAAGGTCAGCTTCCTTACAATCAGGATGCACCTAAACTACCACTTTGAAGGAAAAGGGAGAGAGATTACATGAAAGTAAATTGTTGAAAGGAAAAAGGAGTGATGCACCAAATTGAAACTCGGTTACACTCTCTACCTACAATACACATGACATGCATAAAAATACCAAAACACACAAATCTCACTCTATTTATCTTCTAAAACTCACACATAGGTCAATACTAATGAGCTAATACAAAGGAGAATTAACTTTCACAATGTATCATTCATGAGAAAATTTGACACAACACTTAAACTAGGAAAACAAAAGGAAAGAATTTAACATAAGGAAAGAAATATGCACATACAGATGAATGTGAGAAAAGGTAGAAAACTAAAAAAATTATTCATGTAAGGCAAAAAGAAGTTACACTTGCAAAGAAAAATTCTACTACGACGAACTAGAGAAGAACCCTTAAAACTATTTACAAACTTGCCTTTATAGATCAAGCATAACTCAGATTTTACATGAATTTTGAACCCCAACCAGACTAGAGTTGAGTTGCTAGAAAGAAATAAATGAAGAATCAAATAAAAATCTGATTTTCATTGCAAATTGATCCATGGAAGTGACAGAAAGGCCAAGGAATGCATCTAGCAGTTGAAAGTAAAATCATTCCTTTGCAAAAAATATCAAATGAACATGGATAAGCATAAGCATCACCAATACAAGGCTCAAGAATTTATTCTGCGTTAAATGGGTAGTCATGGCTACAAGAAGTCAAATTGCACCACTATCAAAAAATGTGGGATGGGAAAACACACAAGGTTAACCCATCTACATAAACTATAGAGTTGACCCACATGGAAAAGATTAGATCTTCCAAGAAAAAGTGATTATCATCAATGAAAATCCTTCATATTTGAATGAATGACCAGGATGTAGCAAAAGAACTCCCAATGAGTGATTAAAACACCACCATTGATGAAGATAAGCTTTAAATCCAACAGTTGGTGCTAGTTTGCAAAAGGGCAAAAGGAAACATTGTGAAATAGCACAAAGAGGTAAACATAGGAAGATTTCACTATTTTGCAAAGGATAGAAAAGTAACTCTGCGAAATAGAGAAATGCAGATAACAAAAAATGTTAACCCTATAATTTTAACATGTTAACCCTTTATTGAAGAATATAGCCCATTGAATTTTTCTCAGATTGATTATATGCAAGGGGTTGGATGGGGGCAAAAATAGCCAACAGGAACATTAGTTCCCTCCCTATATATAGGAATGGACTAATAAGTTGTTGACAATACAATAACACACACACACACACACACACACACACACACACACACACATGGATATCTAACATATTATAATGGTTCATATAATAATAACAATCCTTATATCAAATTATGTGAACTTTTAACAGAAATATCAACACCCTCAATGATAAACTTGCAATACTTAATTACAAGTTTGGTAGTTAGTTAGGTCTTGTTTTAGTCTCGTAAAAAGTACACCCCATACCCTTTGGAGTCTCCCCTTACAACTAAATGTGGCCCAAATTTGCATTTTCTTGGTGTTGTAATTTTGATTATATATTCAAAGTCAACTTCCTTCAATTTTTGGGATTAAACTAGCACTCAAAATGGCTTGGAGAGATATAAATACACACCTCTATTTTAGGATCCATCAACCCATTGCGAAGCATTCAATATCTAGTTTTCAACAAGGCACTTCAGACAATTCAACATTCATGGAAAAATATCTTCAATCATTTTCTCATGGATGATATGGAATAATGTCAAGATCCCAACATGTGTGGAAGCATTCGTGTCCTTCTTGTCCTAGATCCAAGATCCAAACTACATAAACACAAATTTCAAGTATCTGAATGAGCCATCTAATTTTTGTGAAGGTATAACATCTTGTCAAGCCTTTGGTTCCCACTTTTATTTTAATAAATTTTAAAGTTAACTCTTAAATAAGGGTTTGACTAAAGAAAACCCCTTTTTATCCCAACATTTTCCTATTTTCTATGTGTAGGTAATAAGTGGAAGAGTTTTGAATTTGTAGTCTAGATTTATCCAACAATTTATTCAGATACTAAGCCTTTTCATCATATATAAGTAGAGTAGCAACCACATCTACAAGGAATTGTGAGTTTGAGTCTCCCCCTACTAACCAAGTCACCTATGATAGATCAAATCAAGTCCATATTTTAGTCACAAGTAAGTGGTTCATTTTTCTTCTCAAATTTGGTTCCAAATTTTTCATATCAAATTGTTTGCTAATGATAATCTCAAGTCTATGAAAAAAATTTCTCAAGAGCTTAGTATTTCTAGTCCTAGAAACAAAGTTGGTAATTATACTCTACTTTGACATATTTACCTAATTACCTACTTATACTCTATCCCCATTCTTGCATCTATTCAAAATGTTAATCTTACACATGTTAGTCTTGAAAATATACCTAGTCCTATCATTCCTCCTATGAGTGTTCCATGTTCATCTATATATGCATACCATAATGTACTACCTTCATCAATTTCCCATAAAATCTCACACCCTTCACTTTCACACGTCTAACACCAACATATCTACCAAATAAACCATTAAGATTCTTGCCCAAAGTGTTTCATCCTTACAACAATAACTTTCTTTTGTAACCAAATCCAAATTCAACATTCCTACATGTGACATTTTTATTCCTTTGTCCCATTATACTAATTGTGACATTATCCCTCAATACATGAAAGTACCTCATTTGGAGACATATAATAGAAAAAGGTGATCCCTTGACTCATGTGAAAACATTTCGAACCTCATGTAGTGACTTCATGATCATAGACTTATGGAAAAATTATTTAATAGGTATTTAAAGATATGGCCTTACAATAGTTTTTTTTTTGCCTCGTTATTTTATCAATTCATTTCAAAAGTTTAAAATTATTTCATTCAACACTTTCATTACAATATTGTTATATGAATATCTTTAATTGAATTGATTCATTGTAAGATGCTTAATAAAAAGTGATTGGTTTTATTGCTCTATTTAAACTTTTGCATGCTCAGACTTCTTTGCATGTGTCTTACAAAAGTTTAATGTTTTTTAATTTCTAATTTACAAAAATTACATTATAGATACAACATTGCTTTCTAAGTTTATTTCTTTCACCAAATTGTGTGTAGTGCTTCATAATTATCAGCATCAAATGAACCAAGTTGAGACATCCACTCTTATGGCTCTAGTTGATAAGAATGAGGTCTCAACAATCATCTCAAAAGTTCCAAAAATACAATAAAGGTTTTTGTCAAGATTAATAATTACTCCAACAATTTTGATGCTAGTGGTGACCGCAACATCAGTGTGCTTTCTTTATCACCCATGTCTAAACCATCTTGTATTTTTTAACATATTTT
The DNA here is from genome assembly GCA_028749045.1 of Cupressus sempervirens. Classification (NCBI taxonomy): domain Eukaryota; kingdom Viridiplantae; phylum Streptophyta; class Pinopsida; order Cupressales; family Cupressaceae; genus Cupressus; species Cupressus sempervirens. The sequence goes on from CM053785.1 coordinate 502,340,955, forward strand.
AGAATCTTTGCATAATTTTATATTGACGTTGATTAATGCTAATGTTTTGAAACTTTCTCACATTAAATTGATTGACCCTTCCAAACCATTCCCATCTTCTCATGATCCCAAAGCCTTTTTTCAATTCCATTATCAGCATGACCATGATTTTGATAAGTGTTTCTATTTTACGACAATTCTCTAAGAATTCATCAATAATACCACCATTGTCATTGATGATGTAAATAATTAAGAAAAAAAATCCATTATATTCCCTAACCAATTTTTAAAATTTACAATAATCTTTTGTCTTTCCATTATATTGATGCAATTGATCCTAACATATTGCCTTCTACCACCAATGTTATTGTGACTCATGAACCTACTACCATAAATCTTGATAATACATGTATTACAACCAATAATATTGTCAATCTTATTGATCACATTAAACATAAACCTAAACTTGAGCCTTGAAATACATTTGGTCCTAAGGAGACTATTAAAGAACTTGATTGTCATTTTTACATTTTTGTGAAGATTAATGATAAGCTACCATAATGAGTGTTTATCGATCCTACTTGCATGGTAAATGTTGTAACTAAGGAACATATTTACAAATGAAATTTTAGTCAAGAATCCTATGATAACTCATATGTGATGATTAATAATTTTAATGGTTTTACTTATCCCATACATGGTTCTATTACCTCTCACATAGAATCTAGTAAGAAATTCCTAGATGTCACCTTTGTTGTCATCCCAAATTACCACCAATTCCATGCTAGAATTCTCCTTCCTTGTACCACTATTATGAAATATATTTTCTTAGATCATATTTATAATTGTTTAAATTTCCCACAAAATGGTGAAATCATCATGAGTAACCATAGATAGTATTTATCATCCTTTATTGACTCATGATAATTTGATCTTGACTTCTTTTGTACTACCATGTCTTAACCAATACAACCTCATCAAGATCATATCTTCTTGTTCTACCAAAAAATTAAAGCCCAAAATATTTCTCAACTAAGAATGCCTAAGGATTTCTAATCTCCTTGTACTAGATTTGGATGCTTTTCTACACCTCATATTCCTCCTACCCATACATTTATTTCACCTCCTATATCTTACAATTATTCCACACCCTATATCTTTTGACCTTATGACATTTATTATGTTCTCCTCCTAAAAAAAAAAGGATTTTATGTTGATATATCATAAACCTATTCAAATATCAAGAAAAATTAGACATAGTCATTGTGTTTATGACCACCACCATAGACATCATGCTAGGTCCTATGACTAGCTTCCTATGATAATTTCTCCCCTAAGACACCCTATGATTCTTTGATTCCATTGGACCAATATATGTCAACCTCTAACATGGTTAAATGGAGGATAAAATCCACCACTTACAGTAGGGGATTAAGGGAATAAATCATCTAATAAAAAGTGGATATGAAAAGCTCTACCAAGGAGGAAGAGCAAAAGCACAAGAACTAACCTTCCAAATTTGGAAATACTTTGTGTTGACCCCTAGATGTGATATGGATGTAATATGTAAGACAAGAATGTACATAAATAAAATCTAAAATATAAATGTAAGAAACGAGTATGGGAAAGTGTGCACCATGAATATCAATGGATAAAAGAGGCCAAATGATTGATTTATTGGTGACGAGAAACCTAGAATGACCTAATTTCTACTTTGAACCCTCAAAAAGTATTAAATCAAAATTGGGTTGACCTATATTGATAGACTTAAAAGGGATGAATTGGGAGGTCCAAGATTCCCTCACCCTTAAACTTAGGTAGAGGACAACCTCATCCTTTACTTAGTCCTTAAATTGATCCCAAAAATTGCAGATCTACACCCTAAACTTTTGAATCTACAACAAAATTATATCTAGAACGGTAAGATTGGGGGAAAACTCAACCCTATAATGTTAGAGTTTAGAGTGAGATAAAAATTTAGTAAGTTACCAAAAAATGGTCTTTGAATGTGTACTAAAAACTATACCCTGAGTCTTGTAGATCTGTGAAAGTGTGTGCATGATTGCCTATATGGATGTTTGCCTTAGTCAACCCCCCATTTTTAAGGTTTCTACCTCCACAAATATTCCTTATAAAAAATGTAGTGCATGATGTTTTTGAATCTAGAATGCTAAGATTTATGTAATGTGATGTAAAAATGCCAAGATCTAACCCTAGAGAGTGAAGCCCTAGCATGTAAGTGAAATCAATATGTTCTTGTGTGCATACAAATGTGTAAATATGAAAAGATGAAATATACATCTAAAAGTAATATATAAATCATACCAAGACCCCAAGGACTAAAGAATTTTATCCATCTTCACAATTCATTTGTAACTTTTTGATGTCTTGAATGCTTGTTTGAAGGTTGTTTGTGGTGCTTGATTAAGAATGTTTGATCAACTAGTCTTTGCTTCAATGGATGAATCATGAAGACTTTGGTTTAACCTTGCGTAATGTCTCTTGTGTAAAATTGGGATGTCCACCAAACCATGCTATAACCCTTGCACAATCTCATTTTTGTTTAGATTTCCAAATGAATCCAAAGAAGGTGTTTTATAGATATTTGGGGATGAAACCCTACAAGCATGATGTAAATTGAGTAGGAAAACTACAAATTTAAAATAGAATCAAGGTATTGTAGTTTTGGGACATAGGCTAAGAGACTACCTGGTCCTTAGCTAGAGTAGAGGATGATCTATTCCTCCAGCCAAGTGGGTTTTAGGTATGAGGGGCCCCTTGAGATCTTAAATGGTCAGCTTTCATTGGGATTTTCTAGACAAATAATTAGGAAATAAAATTTTTAATATAGAAATAAGATTAAAGTAAGAAAGGGAGAGGAGGCCCCATGGGGGTTAGGTCCTACCTAAACTTTTTCAGAAGAAGGGCAGGAAAATCAAGGAGGATGTGTTAGATCCTACCCCAAATTTGACCAGGAAAGAGGGAGAGAGAAATTGAGACAAGTGTGTGCAAAGTGCAAGTGTACAATGTAAACACACAATGGAGGACCTATACAATCACTAAATTAAAATGATGTTAATTTATGATGGTACATTCAGTGCCCACTTTAGTGATATATGACACTACATTCATATGTAAGCTAAAGTAAGAAGAATATTAGTAAATGAAAAAAAGGATATAGAAAATTCCATAATACATAGATTCTATAAGAAACTATTCGTAATTGCATCCTACAAAACCACTTATTAGTAATGATCATAAATAGCCTAAGAATCAATAAGGAATGTTTTTGAAATTTTTGTGTACATATATTCCCCCTAGATCGGCTTGGTAATTCATAAAGGTGAAATAGGGAATCATGTTAACCTACTGAATTGTAATGCAAAAGTGATGAAAAAAATATTTCAAAACATTCAATATAAACTCAAAATATTTCAAAATCCACATGGATAGCTAGATCATTGAATTTTCATCTTTTGATGACATGAAAAATAGAGCTACATAGCTCGCATTATGATGAAATGAGTGTTCATGTGTAGTTATTCATATACGAAAGTTATTGATTATTCAATTTAAATAACTTAATTTGATGTATGTAAAGAGAAATTTCCTATTGAAAATTGCATTTTCAAATCTTTCCTCTTAGAATAGTATTAAAGAAGAAAGAAGGAGAAGAGAGAAAATGTTGAAGAAGAAACCACTGTCACCAATGAGAATGGAGGTCTTACAAAGGAGAGTAGAGGAGGGATAACCACTAGATGAGGTATTCGTTGATTCTTGTACTCATTTTTGTACTGTCTACATTTTGTAATATGTGTGTTAGTGATTTTCATGTGTTGGGAATTGGGGAAGTCAACCTTGACCCTTAAAGTCAACCCAAATAAGGAATCTTGACCTAAACCCAAGAAGTTGACATGGACAAGACATGTTGACATGAACCTAGGAAGTTGACATAAAGCAGAGACCTTGACTTGGACCCAAGAAGTTGACCTGGACTATTGATCTTGGTATAGACCCAAATCGTATTACTTTATTTCATTTTTCTTTGATTGACTAATTTGAGATGAAGAGTTAATGTAACATGCATTGATCTGTGATTACTAGAGATACTAGTATTTTGGGAGCAATATATGAATAGGATCATGATCTATATGTGTGATTAGTATGTTGTCTTAGAGCCACTGAATGTCCAATTGATGAGAGATGTAGGGCTACACTAGGTATGCCATTTGTCACATCTCAGGTTCCATATTGTGATTTTTCTAGAACTAATGGAGAGATGGAATGAGGATACATGCACCTTCCAACTTCCATTGAGAGATATGATGGTAACCTTAGAGGATTATTATTAGATCCTATGACTATCAATGTAGGGATTTATAGTGATAATGCAAGCAAGAAGGAGCACAAAGGATATTGATGAGAATTAGATAATTACATTATTCAAGGAGGACATGCCATGTCATGGAGAGATTGTGTGGATTTGGCTATGCAACATGATCACATACCCTTAGTTGGGAAGATCATGGTGAGTATGATTGCTAGTGTATTAATCCCTAACTTAAAGGGAACATTGTTCTTGACACCATTTACACATATAGTATAGTAGATGGATAAGGATATAGTTGTATACTCATGTGGTCAAAGCACATTGGCCCAATTATACCTTGAGCTCAATAGATATGTGAGATACCAAAGATAGAGCCTAGTAGTCTGTACAGTCCATCAGGTGTGGACATATGAGCATATGTCATGCATCATGCTAGTATGATATCTAGTGGAGACAAATTTAGTGTCACCAAGAGTGCTACATGTCTTCTAGGAGATCTATGGTAGTTTTATCACATGCTATATTGGAGGATAACATGATCATTTATTGAGTATGACAATTGTATGAAGCTCATACCAATATGGGGAGGATCATATGTATAGTTGGACATATGAAAAGGATGAGATTCCTAGAGACAAGGAAGAGATATTAAGTGATACCATAATATTTTGAGATAATACTATGGTAGTTTGGTCATTACCAAGGTGTACCCTGTTAGGATTAAAAAGGAAGAAATAATAATTATGTGTGAATTAACCAATATCTAAAAAAAATAAAGCACACAAAAGATAACACAACACACAAGGATTTAATGTGGTTCACCCAATCCCAAGGCTACATTCACCAAACATTGAATCCAATATTCTTATTATCTAGTGATTACAAACTTATTACAATATGCAATCCCTTAAGACTCAATACTATCACAAGAAGTTAATATCTTGTCATACATCATAAAATCCCTAACCCTAAGACATTTTTGTTGACATTAAGGTCAAGTTTGTTTATTAGTGACTCACACTTAGTCAATTGGTTAAGCTGCTACCAAGCTTATCTTTCAATTTGCAGTGTTAACTGAGTGCTATAGTTACTACCAAGAAATATAGTTGTTATTGATTTCTACAGTTGCTACCAAGTTTCAAAATCAGCATTTAGTTAACACCAAGTAGTATCTACCGAGTTGATAAGTGAGAGTGCAAACTAAGCTTCATAGTATCAACCGACTTGCATAGTGTCAATCGTGGTCTCTAGTGTCTACCGAGCTTATAGTGTCAGTGATGTGAATCTAGTGTTGACCGAGCCAAGGAGGGTCAACAAAGTGGTTCAATTTATACTGAGCTCACAGTGCTAGTGTTGACCAAGCCATGCAATGCCAACCAAGTGATTCAATTTATATGTCAAGTTTTGTAGTGTTCACTAAGTCACCAGTGCTAACCAAGTTCAAGCTACTTGGAAGTGATTAGTATGAATTGAGCTTCCATTTCTACCAAGAGCATGATGATGCTAAGTGTTGACAATGGTTGCTAAGTATCAAAACCTCATCGAGTCTTTCTTCAGAACCCAAGTGCCAATAGTTGAGCCAACTTTGTGATCTTATTGAAAATCTATGTTGTAGCTAACTTTGATGAATTGTGTTTTGGATTGGTGTATATGTAATGTATTGTCCATATCTAAACAATATGAAAGAAGTAATGATGCAAATATAAAGAGCAGAAGTGCGAAGTGAAAAGGCTACAAGCAGTATAAGGAGTAGCAAAGATTTATCTATCACAACAAGGTGATCATTACATTTAAAAGGAATCTCATCCAGCAAATCAGAGATCAGCCACTAGTTCATCCTAACAAGTGTATCAGTTAAATCCTTTAATAGGTAGAATTAACAGTCTTTTTCACATCTCTTTACTAAGTGCATACTTCATTGTATGTTTTGTAAATCCTTTAACAAGGTGGAATTAGTAGTCCTTATTGCTCCTAAAAGGGAAGATTATCAAAAGTGATCAATTATAAGCCTTAACTAGCCAACTTTATACTGCAGTTGTAAAGTTTGTGGGTATCATCCCCACCCCAATTTTACTTTCTATTTGGAAGGTTTCTAGGTACCATATCTTATGTCAAAGTGTTATAAATATTTTACTGCTTTCAGTCTTTCATACATGCAATTAAATCAAAATAAAAATGAAGGATTAATTGGTGAAAGAAGATTAAGTTTTATTGGTTCGTGATTCAGCCCTCCCCTCTCAATAACCTAGCCTATCCTATATTTCCAAAAATTGGTATTAGAGCATTTGTGCTTCTCAAAGAAGAAGTTTAACAGCTTGAGGAAAGACCAGAGGTAGTGGAGGTATACATGCTAGATAAGGCTATTGAAAATGAAAAGTTGGATTTGGAATTGGCTATTAGGCAACTAAATAAAGAAATGGAGAAACTCTCTCAATCATTGAAAAGAAGAAAAGATCTTGCAGTAAAAATGAATGACAATCTCTACTCTAAAGAAAGAATTGAAGATATATGTCCAAAAAGAAATTTAGATGAAGCTAATGAAGTAATCAAAGACCTATTAGAAAATAATTCCAATCTTTAAGAAGTTAGAAAGTTGAAAAGAGAACAAGAAATTTAGTTAGTAAGATTATGTGAAATCATGGAAGAAAAAGACAAAGCCAAAGAAGAAATAGAAGAAAAGAATAATGAAATTCAACATCTATCCCTTCAAAAAACAAACTTGATTGATCAACTTACTAATGCAAATGAAGAAATCATGAATCTAAGATTAGAGAATGAAAGATTGCAAAATGATCTAAACACTAAAAAGAAAACCAATAAGAGAATGTTGAAATCTCAAGTAGACATGAATCAATTGAATGAGAAAAATAAATACATATAAAAAGGCAAAGTAGGAATAGTATACATAGGAGAAGGTGAATCATCCAAGCAAGGAGCTCAACAGAATCAAAGGCCTACTTGCAATCACTATGGTAAGTTAGGTCATACATCAAATAAATGTTGGAGTAATGGTAAAGAAAAATTCAATGGAAAGTGTTACAATTGCAATAAGCATGGTCGTAGAGCAAGTGAATGCAAGGAGAAACCTAAGTTTGAAGGTGAATGTCACAAGTGCAAGAAGCATGGACACAAATCTTCTAAATGAAAAACTAAGATATTGGATCTAGTAGAATAGATTGTGAAATCTATATTCAATTGGGACTACAACACATGGTATAGATGCCACTATTGTGGATGATTTGGGCACATTGGAGAAAATTGTGTGAAACATCACATGAAGACAAGAGACACGACTACAAGATGTTTTATTTGTACAAAACTTGGACATCTTTCCAAGAACTGTATGAACATTGGAAGGATTGAAGATGAAAAGAAAGCCAAAGCTAACAATATCAGAAAGTAGATGAGGCAGCAATGGATTCCAAAATCTTTTGAGAATGCAAGTTCAAGTCATGAAGCACATGTCACCCAAGGATTGGGTGACTCAAGAATTTCAACTTGATCTCCCACAGGAACGACTAGAACTAAAACTCTAAAGAAGATATCTTACATCAGTTCCATCCAGCTAGAAGGAAAAATCCATATCAACATTCAAGATGAAAAGGGATTACCGAGTGATTGTGGATAATTCAAAACCTTACCAAGCTAGGTTAGGTTGCAAGACCCTATTGAGCAAGGTCGAGATACACTAAACCATTGTGTGGACACCAAGCTATGAATGACTATACCGAGCATTAAGGTTGAATCTAGTGGAAGACATTCTATCACTGAATGAGTGATCATATTAAGCATTTACGAGGATTGAAAAGTAAAAGTTTGTTAAAAGGAATGAAATCAAATTCTTTTATCATCATGAATTTTTGAGAGCTTTTTGCAAAGGGAAATTTATGTGCTTCCAAGCAATTTGTGTTTTTTTTTATGAAGATTTTTGTGTTTTCATAAACCCTACCAAGCATGACATCTTCCTAAGGAAAAACCAAGAAAGGATCCAAGATGTTGGTTCAAGGATTCAATTAGAAGGCACCAAACTTCAAATTGAGTTTGGCAATTGCAAAAGTACTTGACCCCACTAGAGCTCAATCACAAATTTTGCCCAAGGTATTACTCATTAATGATATGCATTTACACTTTTTTTGTTTGATACAAGAAATTGGAACCCTAGAGATGGATGAGACTCTGGAAAAGTTATGTGTGAACGGTGTGTTGAAACTCGAGCACCAACATTTGGAGACCAAGGGTTTAACACACATTCTACATATGCCTCAAAAAATTTAGATAAAATGGATAAGATTTATCCTCGGTCATGTACACAATGGGAAATTATGGTTGGATCAGCCTATTCAAATCACAAAGAAAATGATTCATCGAATCACAAGGCTCCCAATGTTGAACAAAGCAAAGACTACCAGAACCCTAAGTCTGGTAGAACTGGAAAACAAGATTCTTGTTGAATGGAATGGAAGAGGCATGAAGATCAGCAATGTGACTAATATGGAGCTAAAATTTGGAATTCGTGTGATAGCTCATAAGATCTATAGCTCCAGTCATCTCAATAGTGTGTCATGTGAGGCAATTGATCTATCTCTCAAGGTAGTGAAGAATAACTTGTCCTTTGACCTTTTTGAGTTAATGTTGAATCAGTTAAACAAGAACATGGAGAGCATCAAGAACTTTAAAAAAAATCCATGTAAGTTTGGTTCACACTTAACTTTTTTATTCTTCTATGTGCAAAAAATTCTTCCCTTCTAAAGTTTTATTCATATCGATAAAAGATGTACTAGTGTTATATCAAATTAATGAATATATAGCAGAGATGGGTGAGAACTTTTTTAGTACCATGGACAACTATTTTGTTTCATTCAAGAAAAATATGAATAATAAATGTAGAATACCTAAGAAACTTGTAGAAGACTACAATGATGATATTTGTTTCATGGTAGACTGTGACAAAGTGTACAGTCAAGAAGTCAAACCTAGATTGGTGTGGGTTAAGCCTCTAAGCTATGAGGTTAACATTGATGACACCAAGGATATCATTGAGGCACTCTTGAATGAATCTATGGATCCCAAGTCCACATATTTTGGTACTTATGAAGAATCCAAAGAAAGAATAGAACTTGAAATTAAGCTTCCTCAAGATTTTAATAAAGGAAAGAAGAGGTTGAAAAAACTGAGGCAAGTAAGTTCTACTATCATGCTGACTAAAGGAAAAGGAGATGACGTGGAAGAAGATGAAGAAAAGGATGAAGCAAAAGAAGCAAAGTCTAGAGGAGAACAACCTATAAGGAAGAAGGGTAAAGTTATCATTACCTGACCCACCAAGTCATCTATTGCAGTATTCATAAGAAGAGCATCAAGGTCAAGAAAGAAATTGAAGTCAAGTGAGGAGGATGCTAAGGAAATCATTTTCAATAGGCCTCCACCTACATTTCAAGAAAAATTAAAGGAAATTGAAGGAGGAGCTGGAATGGAAAACTTCAAATCTCTCTTATATGAAATCAAGAATGCAGATGAGAAAAAATAGGTTGAAGACATGATGATGTCAAAATTAGGTAAATGGAAATACTCTCCTGATCAACTTGTACAAAAAATTTCCAATGAGCTTATATAAGAAATCAAGTGAAGATGGGAAAATGCTAAGAAAACAGTAGAAGATATATTTGAATAGACTTTGAGGTAGCTCATGTTGAATCTTAGTGACAAAGAGGTGAAAGAATCCATGAAGAAAAATAAGGAAAATCTCACTATGGAATTCAACACATGCATGATATTGGTAAATGACATTGAATATGTGGTGAAGGCAACTACAAATACATGGAAGAATGTTTACAAACTTGATCAACCAGGTGATTTTTTTGTTCATGTTAGTGTCATAGATGATGAAGATGACAAGGAAGATAATGAAAATAATGATGAAGGTATAGAAATAGAAGATGTAAATCTAGATGATGAGGAGGAAGAATAGGAAGCTACAAAGGAGAATCTCCCTAAGATTTAGAGTATTGAGGAAACTAACCCAGAGAAGATTGCAGCAACAGTAATGGCCTCATTTCCTCATTCTCCAAGAAAAGCTTTAATGTCATCAAGCTCAGAGAAAGTTTATGTCGAGTTGGTTGTGGCAACCACTGCAACACCATGCACCCAACTAAACCCTGCACCTTTTCAGCTGAGTACCATATTAGTGACAAGTACAAGGATAGTTGAGAACAAGTCTCAACTAAGTACTAAAGTTTCAAATAAGGTTAAAGCTAAAGAAGAAGACATTGATCTAGATGAGGATATAGTTATCCCAAATTGGGATATCTCTACTTTGAATTCTGATCAAATTATGGGTGAACTATTGCGAAAGAGAGCTAAGCAACATAAACTTAGAGAAGAGAAAAGCAAAGAAAACCAAGTGCTTGAAGATGTAAAGAACATATTTTTAGATGCACTAAATATTGAGGTTGATAGTACACAACCTATTTTGGTTCAATTAGTAGAAGTTGTCTAGAAATCCAATGAAGATCTGAATGGACAAGAAAATTTGTTACAAAAGGCAAAGAGGAAATTTGAGAACAAAGTATTGGAACAAGTAGCTCAGAAAATTACTATACATCAAGTACAATTGTCTACTACTCTTAGTTAATTGGAAACCTCTGTAGATAATGTAACTTCATTATTTAGCAAGTTATGTGATACATCTATCTTCACCCAGGGAATCAAAGATAAATTATCTAAGATAGATGAAGACTTGTAGGAAAGCTCACACCAATTTTCACTTGACCTAAGCTACAGTTCTTCTCACTACTCAAAGATCATATTTCTAACTAATCAAGTAGAATTATTAAGGGAAGAAGCTAGGATCAGGGCCACACTTGTAGACATGCAAGGCATGATTCTTCTAAATATGGATACATTGCAGAAACACATTGCACATGCCAAAACTCTCATCCATGATAATAACTTCTCCATAGCTAATCACATGATGGAGTTATAAGAAGTAAAGATTGCATGTCATGCAAGCAAGGTGTTAAAGGAAAATTAGGACAAGACTATGGCATTTATTTTGAAGGTACATTCTAACTTCCTATCACATTTTGGCATTACACTAGTACATTTGACCCCATTTTTAGACCAAAATTTTTGACCATCTAATAAAATGGGGTCAAATTGGTCGGAATATACAAGCAAACATATCTATTTTTTTGAAATACATGCTCATGTTGGTAGAAATTATAAATATGTGCCCGTGTTGGTTGAAATTTCAACCAACATGGGCTTCATTAAGTTAAAATAAAAAGATCTCTTTTTCGCGCGCCCTAATTTCATTGTTACCGCACCTGGACCGGAAGACTTGTGTGATTTCCTACACTGCAAGCAAGATTTTCCCTACTGCATCTTGAATCTGGCCTGCATTGGTGGAGCCAAAGTAAATAAAGTCAGATTTTTTGTCTTACAAAGTAAGGTCAACTTAAAATTTTTATATTTTTCTTTTATATCTTCCTGTAAATTCACTCTAGACATGCAATGTAAAGAGGGCTTCCTCCGATTTAGTAAGAATTCATGAAGTCTTGAAATATTTTTTGAGAACCTGTAGATGGAGATTTGGTTAGATAAAATTGATATAGCTATGTTATTTTTGAGACCGGGTTCATCTTCTAGATTAGATTGCGCAAAATTTAATATATTAACAAATTTTACTATTTAAAGTTTTCTTGAGCCAATGTGGTACCTCGTTTATTTAATATGATCTTCATTTCTATTCATGTCAGTGTAAATTTTTACTTTTCAAGTTGTTAGATGATACTCACTTGGTGCGCTAATCATTGTCTTCCTTTAGTTTATCATTGAAAGTAGAGGGTTACCTATTTTGCAAATTTAGGATTTGGTTGATTGTAATTCCAGTGCTACTTGAAGAACAAACTTTTATGGCTCTCGAGAGCTAGAAATATCTTAAATTATCATTACTAGTCTCTCAATAATGCTGGTTCAATTCACATTATCATTACTAGAGTCTCAGAAATGTTGGTTCAATGCACATCTTTTAATGACAAATTTTACTTTTAACACGACAATTTCAAGTTAGTACAAGTTGTGCTGAAATCTCAACTACTGCGATAACCTTTGAATGTGTGTTCTTCTGTGCTTGCATTTTTTTTATCACTGGTGAACTTTCTTTGAAAACCTATATGGATTTTTTTTAAAGAAATTAGTAGATGTTGTGCGAAAGTATCAAAATACCGTGTCTCCTTGTGTTTTTGGTAATCTCCAGCTAGCTTTCTTCAGTATGCTAATTTTAAAATCTATAAATCCATATGCACTATTATACTAGAGCCAAAAAATTGTTATCAACTTTGAATAATTTTTTATCAAGTGAGATGAATTTTTTTAGTATTTTCTAGGGTGGTTTTGATGCTTATAGGATTTTTGGAGAAGTGTGTTCATTCTGCAAGTATGTTTGAGAGAACTTAAACACTTCGAGAACACTCCTTCTTTCTTTCTTACAAGAGAATCAGATCCAATGGAGCTTAGTGTATTTCTTTTTGAAAAAAAACACAATAAACAGTTGGGGGTGAAACTTAATGTTCAGACATAAAACAAATACCTCCTAGCCATGAACTGATGTGTATTTGATGGTCCCATATGCTATCATATGGATGGGGCCTTTTCATATGTTAAATTCTTAAAACGAAAGTAAAGAAGAATGTTCAACCACAAGTGCTTTAATAAGGGAAACAATGAATGGATAGCCAGGCCTTTCATAGCCATGAACTAAATCTTTATTAAGGTATAAACTAAGTAGGTGAAAGATGAATTACAATTCTTGAATGAAGAGTTGAACTAATACTTTTTACTTCAGCATTTTATACATATTCCAATATATTCTGGAATTATATAATAATTCTACATGACATTTCTTGATAATTTCTATTGCATGCAAGGCTCTGCTTGTATTCATATACATTGTATTACACCAATCTTTTTATAGATATTTGCTTTTATAGGTCAGTGAAAGATGAATTAGCATTCTTGAATGAAGAGTTTGACTAATTCTTTTTGCTTTTAGTATTTTATACATATTCCAATATGTCTTGGAATTATGTTATAATTTTTACATGACTTTTCTTGATAATTGCAATCAAATGTAAGGTTGTGGGTATACATATACCTTCTATGTTACACCAAAAGTTTTACAAAGATTTTCTTTTATAGATCATTGATAGTACATTCAATACTTGAAAAAAAAAAATTCTTTAATAAAAGGAGTGTTATTGTGATTCACGAATCCAATATGGATTTAGGATCATTTGATGTCTCTATTGTTCACCCTAAATGGGATTAATGAATGAATCTAGGTAACATATGTCTTGCTTTGGTTTTTTCTAACTATCTGCAATTAGGTTGTTTAACTATTATTTTTTCATAGTTCATTGTTGTTCTATTTTGCAACAATTCATGGAACTGCATTATCATTTAGTTTGATTTGTTGGTCAATTGATTCTATAATATAGATTTGTTATTGTTCTAATTGTTTTCATCTTTTCATTCTTATTGAGCTATTTTTTTAACAATATAGAGTTCAAAAATATAAATTATGTAGGCTTAATAATTTTTTTGTTGATAATTTTCTAATTTAATTGTGTATGAGTTTTTGCATCAACACTTCAAATTACTTTTAAAGTGCTAACAGAAAAAAAGACTTACATCTATCCATTAATCATTTTCATCATTTCATTGTCATTTCGCTTCATCCTACATAATATTGACTTGTTATTCTATCCATTAATCATATTTATTGTTGCATTCATTTAGTTTCATCTTGCATCATGCTGACCTATTAGTAAATGCATCCCTTCATAATCATTTTATATGCCTTACCTTCATTTAAGTGCATTGCATTTAAATTTATTAGTCTAAACATATTTTCATCATCATAATAATCATCAACCATACATCATATATCTATTAACAATCATAAATACTGGTAGAAGCCATATATCATGCATCCATGTATACATGACACTCATACATAATCATAATTAGGTAGGAATCTGCATCTTGTATTATCCACATTAACATTATAACATTATAGATATACGCATTGTATAGATCATCTATGTTCATATCACCTATCATAACACATTAACCACCACCTACATCATCTCAACAATATTGAGAACACACATCTAGTCTCTTATCCTCTTGAAGCGACTGCCACATCCCCAATAAAACTTAGCCAAAATATTATACCCCTTACTGAGTGATTTTGTCACACAGTTTGTAAAGTTTTCTTAATATAATTGAAGTTTTATAGTTTTACTTTTTACTTGCTGAATAATTTTGTCAAGCAGACAAGGTTTACTTGCAATAATTGAAATTTTACTCTTTACTCACTGAGTAAATTTTTTATAAGGTTTGCTTGAAATAATTAATGTTTTACTGTTTACCTACTAACAAAGAGTCATGAGAGTTGATCAAGGTTTATGTAGCAGTAGTGTTATTTGTGTTGTGCTTGTTCTTTCTCCTACCTGCCCCTATAGGAACATTTCTTAGAGTTCCTCCAGCAGTCCAATACCTTTGACAATTCTTACAGAAATGCCTTGGTTGATTGACATTGTAGTTGTTGTAATAACAAAACTTGTTCTCCAAACTATCACACCTTGGACATGGGAGAAGCTTGTCAGGTTTTTTTGGGTATCACTTTATCAGGAATGTTGTCTAAGCTGCTCTTTTTCCCATTTTCTAATTCACTTGTCTCAGTTTCCTCAACATTTTCCTTTGCCTGAGACTCACAATCACTATTTTCAAATGAGGCTCCTTGATCATCCTCATGGGGTATTGAGGATTCATCATTTGTTTCCTGTGAACATGGAAAAAACTCTTGTTTGTAAGCCCATCATAAATGAATCCATCAGTGAATATTTGAAAATAATTCAATCAACATCAGAATCTGAAGAGCGTGTAGGATCTATGGGATATAAGAAAGATAAAAATAGATGTGCAGAATCTAAAATATGAATAACTTTCTCTTGCATCTTATCTACAAGTTATACAAATTGTATCACTCTCAAAAATTGAAAGAACACAGATTTATGGTTTTATTTGATAATTTAATAGCTTTTATGGCCATTTATGTACTATCCAGATTGATTTTCCTCTTCTATTGCCGATTTAATTGCCTACCTACATGCCTAACAAGCAAGATTGTTAGACTCTATTGCTTTATTGAAAATTTTCTCATTCAGAATCTCAATGAATGAAATTAACAAAGAAGGCTTCAAAACTCAAGATGTCCTATCCGAATTCTCATGGTGTTGGTTAATGTTTATAATACTCAATTGAGCAGGGTCTATATGTTCATTGCCATTCAATCCTATCAATGCTCTCCAAGTATAACTATAAAGAACAATGGTTATCTGATTATCCCTAACAACTGATTCACTTATTTTGCTACCATGCTTTCACACCCACCATATTTTAACTAAAAGATACTAGAGATTGCTGGAAAAGAAAGGAAAAAGCTGATTTTGATAAGGAAAAGAATCTTTATCTTCAATGGCAGTTGTCAAGAAAGAGAAGCTTGCTAAGTTTATCCACAACAAAATCAATGCAGAGAAACACCACAAAAGCATTTGACAGTGTAAGATCTGAAAGCAGATAAAAAACAATTTGCTAAATGGGTTTCCTCATACATTCTAAATTTTGATTCTAATCATATTCACATATCAAGGAGTAACTACAGGAGAAGAATATTAGATTGTAGACTATTGACAAACACATGAACATACAATTACAAGTTGTATCAAGGCAGTGGAATTTTTTTTCTCAACATTTGGATAAAGTTCTCAGAACATCTTTTGACATCGACTCAATTCACAACCTTGCCCCACTCTTGTTTAAATCTTGTTTAAAATCAAAGGGTAGGTTTTTGAAAACTAAATCAAAATACCCATTTAAGCATTATATATGTAAATCTTGAAACCTGTTCTTCATGTTACTCTTCTGAAAGGCATTAAAATCTTAGAAACAACTGAGTTTTAGCAATGAAAAGATAACAAAATCCATGAATGGTGAAGCTTGGGAATCTTATACAAGTAGAAAATGCCACAAATATCCTACACCACTCTAAGAGTGCGGCATTTTTCTGGATGGGTGTTGTATCTCAGTCTAATAAAAGGTCCTACTATCTCCACACACCCTTCTCCCATCTATCCTTACCGACATGTATCTTAGCAATTTTATGCTATCATTCCCCAAACCATATGACCTCAAATAGGGTTTTATCCTAACCCAAAATAAAGGATTTTCACATTCACAGGAGATTCCATAAAGTTTTTCTTGTCCAATCATCAAACCCTCCTTTCTAGGTGCATAAGCCTAGGGTTTTTCCAAACTCACCTCTCCAAATGTTTATGGACCCTCCCAATGGGTCCAATGCCTTCACTTGATCCTAACATGACCTTTATGCAATAAAATAAAGCCCTCATGTGGATGGAATCTCCAGATCTTGATTGGTCCAACCACCAAGTGTTCCCAAACAACACTTTGTCTCAACTAGAGACCTTCTTCTCCAATCTCATTGCACATTCTTGCATGAAAACAATACCTACAAGAAGTATCATACATTTTTAACCCTCCTCCCACAAGAAACAACCATCTACATAAAGTGGGAGGAGCTTTTACTCATTAAAATAGCACAACAGAGTTAAATCTGTCACGTGACTGTCTTATTACAACAAACAAAATGACTTCTTTCTCTTAAACTTTCACTATCCAAATGTTAATAAGTCATGATCAATGCCTTATAAATATTTAGGATTCAAATAAAAATCTTTTTGATGTCAAAAGACTTACAAAGTTTAAAACAAACCAAATTGCATCAGTCGCTGTTTGTGACAATTATAATGTGACAGCGAACTACAGAATTTTATTAATTTTTCAAGACTTTTACATTGAGATCTCTGGCCATCATGCCTTGGACACTAAATAAATTGTATTTATAAACTCCTTTTCCACCATCTAACTGTCCAAACTTCAAAAACTGACCAAAAACTCCTTTAACTATCTTGGGACAATTTTGAAAAGTTTTTAATATCTTTTAATAATAGCTCCTCTACTAATTGTTTTACCCTCGGTCTTTTAAGACTCAAATATTGATAAAATTTTTGAAACTAAGACTCTTCTAATACTTAAAGGACTTTTAGACTGCTACTTAACCTCTAGACTCCATTATAGTGCCATAGGTGGCCTATTGTCAACATTTGACAATGTTACATAATTTTTCCAATTACATTGTACTTATTTGCATTTTATAGGCACATCATGACCTTTTGACCAAATTTAATCATCCTAGTACCTTCTAGGACTCCCTTTTCCATTGTACTACATTGAATGACCTCATGTATGACTTCATGTACCCCTTGTCCTTTCATCATGCCATTAATGGCTTTCAACTTTGAACTTTAACAAAATGATTACAAAACATATCAAAAAGGACCTTTACAAAGTCTTATTACATTCAATGACCCAACATAGTCATGTTTGCTATCTAGTGACCTTAATGTATTCTCATGTCTTCATACTTGGCCTTGATACTCTTGCATCATGCTCCCAAGGATCAAAGCAATCCAAGTCCCTTTGGATTGGGTTCTTTTTCCTTTTCTTCCAGTCTCTAATCACTTCATCAGCAGACCCTGCAACTGTGATGTACCCTCTACTCTTTGTCCTCATGTACCTACAATCAAACACCTTGGATCTAGCCCAAGTGTTCCATCCTTCAACTAGTCTCTTGATGTACCCATGGTCTGCATCATCATCAGGCATATAATAGCTCTGCAATCTTACAACAAGTATGTTAGAAAAAAGAAATATCACTTGAATTCCTCATATAACTCCCTCTCAGATTTTGTAAGCCCCATCTTCAAAACCCCAGATATCTCCACAATACAACTAGTAGACACCTTTTTCAAAAAGAAATCTCTGGACACCTCTAATACACCTTTCTACTCTGGGACACTCAATGAGGAATTAGACATTCCAAGGCTTCAACAAAGGGACCAGTCTATTTTCTCCTTTTGAGTTCAGATGTTATTGATTGAAGATTGCATTAATATGTTTCAATCTTTTAGTCATATTCATTAGTTGATGCATTAATCACATTAGTCATTGCTATCAGGATTAGTCATGACATGTTGTTGTTAGCACCTAAGTAACTTTCACCTTGTGACATCTCTTTGAGGCATTTTGTAAATAACTAAGATACATTGTCTATAAATCTACATTTTGCAAACATCTAGGCCTTCTAGAAATTATAGGATCATTTTAGTTACATTTGAAAACATTAATCAACAATTTCCATATGTGCAGATATAAACATTAACTACAACATGTCCAATTTATTTGCAGGTATATTTTCCTATGAAGAAAGACCACACTTGACAATATGAACCCAAAACAAAATAATGAGACAATGGTTGCATTGTGGGCTCAGTTCCGAAGAAAACTTGATAAATGTTATTATCCTTGAAAAAAGTGTAAGGGATTAAAGAATCAAAGAATTCTAATCACAACAGCCCTGAGTCATTATAGGCAACATGGTCATGTTGAAGGGGGCCATGATTTTCATCGATTGCTGAATGTGGATTTCCTACTAGAGGAACATGGAGGTGTGAATATCCAAGCTGAGGATAACACTCCAATGGAAGAAGATTATAATGTGCTAGAGAACATGATTGAAGAAGATGGTATTGGGGTAGGTGATGAAGAGGCTCACAATGATGGTACTAATGAATCTGATAATGATGATGAAGATGGTCTTGATATACCTTTACTTGAGAAGGCACACGAGCCCTTATACAAAGGCTCCCAAACAACTCTACTTTTAGCTATAGTGTTGTTGGTGAACTTAAAGGTTATGAATGGTATATCCAATGTAGCAATGTCACATATGCTAAGGTATGTCATTTTTTTCATCTTCAATGTTAGCATACAATTACTATTCATTATATTAACAATGCATATTTTTTGTTGTAGGTTTCTTAGTGAGTTTTTCTTACCACCATCAAACATTTTGCCTCGTTCATACTGAGAATTATCTAACATTATGGATCAGATTGGAATGAAGTATCGGACAATAAATGCATGTCCCAATGATCACATTCTATATCATAAACAACAAGAATTTGCAATAGAATGCCTTGATTTTCATGTTATTAGATATCGGTTAGATCAAATAACAAAAAAAATGCCTCATAAAGTTCTTCGGTACATTCCCATTATTCCACGTCTTCAATAGTTATTCAGGTGCACTAGCTTGGCACAATTTATGGATTACCATGCATACAATAGAAGTCAGGATGACAATATGCAAATGTCTGTTGATGTTTTTGCATTTAAAGAGATAAAAGAAACATGGTCACACTTTAAAGAAGAACCTCGTAATCTAAAGCTTTCATTGGAGGCGGACGGTGTCAATCCATATGGAGATATGAGATTTGTTTACTCAGTGTGGCCTATTTTTGTTATTAACAATAACATTCCTCCTTGAATGTCCATAAAGAGGGAGCACATAATGTTGTCAATGATTGTGCCAGGTATTTTTTCATTTTATAGTTATCTAAATTAATTTATAAATAGTGCATGAAAATGGTCATAATAATTATGTAATGTTTATATTCATTCCATTGCTAGGTAAATATCAAGTTAAAGATATGAACGTGTATATTGAGCCCCTAATTGACGAGTTGTTGAAGTTATGGAATGGCATCACTATGTATGACATCTCTAGACCGATAGGACATCAATAATTTCAATTCCATTCAATGCTTGTATGGACAATACATGATGCCCCTGGGCTAACTCATTTTTGTGGTATGTTATATTGTTAAGATCACATATTTTTGGTCTGTTATAGTGCTTACACATTACTATTAAATGCTTAAGTTGTGCATAATAATTGTACATGATCCAATTAGACATGATCTTTCAGGTCTTCAGACAAAGAGAAAATTTGCATGTCCAGTTTGTGGTTCGAAGATGAAATCTTGTCATTCAAGAAGTTTAGGAAAGCAGGTGTTTGATGAGTTTAGACACTTTCTCCACAATAATTATAGGTATCGAATTGCCGAAAAATATCTTTTCAATGGGAAAGAAGAGACATCATCAAGGCCATGAAGAATGACACCTCATTTATGGAAGTTGGAATATGATCGACTAAATCATCGAGGTAATGTCCAATTTGTCATCTGAAGTTTAAAATTTATATTTTGATATTGTATTATATTTACTAATGTTGTAATTGATGCTCGTGAAGGTCATCAAGGCATCAATAACCAACTTCCTAGAGGAATGAAAAGTTATCCTACTCAATTTAGTAGGTTACCATACTACAAGGATATCACAAGCACGCATTTGTTTGATGCTATGCATATTGGAAAGAATGTAATAGAGACACTATAGAAAATGTTGGATGGAAGGTGTGATAGAGAACAAATTGCCAAAATTTGTATTGACATTCATGAATCCAATCATGCACTAAAATTTTTCATTGAATCAAATAGCAATGGAGATCACATAAATACAAGTGCCCTTCCTTGGTTATTAAAGGAGCAACAAAGTGATGCATTAAAAGAAGTCATAAAAAAAGAAAAATTTCCAACATGATTTGCTGCAAATATAAGCACTCTTCTATCAAAGAAAGGTGATTTTGGGCTAGGGTTGAAAACACATGATTGGCATAACTTTGTCAAGGTAAGTCATATTCTCTATTTACAGTATATTTGTAAGATCGAATGTAGTACCAATTGTATTATTTAATAATATATTAAAATGATCATTTTTTAATGATTGCAGTTTGTCCTACCTCTATCCCTTCCACAATAGTCTGACAACAGTATTAAACAAGTTATATATGATATTGGAAAATACATGAGGTTAGAAGTGTTTTTTCTTAAATTTGTAGCTTTTTATCTAAAATCTATTATATAATTTTATTTTAAATCTCGTTTATGTATTTTTGCATGTTGAATCTCTTTTAAGTGGTTATCATCTAAAGAATTTGATTAAAAAGATATAAAATATTGGAAGAGAAAAATTCTATAGCTTATGTGTGAAATGCAAAAGTGTTTACCTCCAACATTTTTCAATGCTCAAGAAGACTACCTCATACATCAAGTTGACGAGATTGAATTGTGTGGACCTATACAAGCTAGATCAATGTGGATGGTTGAAAGGCACTTGAAATTTATGAAGGGCTTGGTTTGACAAAGAGTACATCCTGAGGGTTCTATGATAGAGGGATATATGATATACTAGACCATGGTGTACATTAGTGAATATCTTTCAAAATTTGCAGCAGATATCCATGTAGATCGCATTTGGGATCCCAACTGCAATGACAAATTCAAAGGGGAGTACCTAACAGGGAAAGGTATATTGAGGAGGGTGAGAGGTAATTACAAGTTTTTTTTTGTAATTTAATAATTCTTATCCATCATCAATATATATAAGTTGTTTCTAACTGGTGTAATTATCTTCTTTATAGTTGGTCATGAGTGGGATGCACTACACTTTTATATTGCAAACAATATTGATTGGATGATAGTATGGATTGAACAGTCTCAAAAAAATGGTCACTCATTAACATGGGATGGTGTTGCATCGTTGGTTAAAGAAGCTTATCGTAATGGAGATCCTAATGTTACGCCAATGGTACTTGATCTAATATATGGCTTAAGAGATACAAAGGTACACATAAGATTACTAATTATGAGACATAAGTTTAATATCAACTCACAGATCCATGAGAAGATTCTTGACATGTTTGAATAATTGCAAGTCAAACACCACAAAGCTATGTACTACCATAGCTATAAATTTCGCACAAAAAAGTTAGATGAAACGAAGAAAACATGTGATTCCGGGATAAGTGTTGTCTTCATGGTCACCAATATTTCATCTACAACTGACATACATCCTCAACAATCTGAAAATTGATACTATGGCATTTTGGATGATATACTTGAGTGCGACTTTAATTCATTCAAAATATTTCTATTTGTCATCAAATGGTTCAGGTTATAACTGAATCAAAATGATCCTGATAGGACTATTATTGAACAGGATAGTGGATTTACTATGATTAATACAAGGTCATTTGAGCCAGTTAGAGATGAGCCCTATGTTCTTCCAAGCCAATGCGAGCAAGTGTTTTATTTTGGTGTTCCACACAAACCAAGTTGGTCATTTTTTGTTAGACATAACCCAAGAGGTAGGTTGGTAAAGTATAATGTGATCGAAGAAGAAGATATTGAAGAAGCACAAGAGGAAGTAAATGATTATCAAGAATGACAATTACCCAGGGATGAAGAAGAAGAAGATGGTGATGATTTTGGTCGTGCTAATGATAATGGTGATAATGATGATGATGCTAATGAGGATCATGATCATGGTGATGAAGATGGTGATGATCATGGCGATGATGGTCATGATGATGATAGTGATGAAGATGATGATGATGGTGATGAAGATGGTGGTGGTGACGATGATGATCAAAGTGACAAGTATGATGATAGTGATGGTGATGATGATGATGATGCTGACATGGATGAAGATCATGATGATCAATGAAATGTCTAGGTAGGATCAATGTCAACTATGATGGGGTCTTGTATGACCAAAATTTTCTTTCCAAACCATATGTGCACATATAAACATTAAGTAGAACATTTGAAATATTTTTTTAGATATAAACATTAGTTACACTAAATTTTTAACTTAAGATAAATGATTTACATATACAATCTACTTTATTATTATTATTTTTGTTAAGTCTATTACTTTAATTTCGCTGCTAATTTCTAACACTTACTAATTTTTTTGCAGGGCAATATGGATGCACAATCTCAAACACCTTCAATAGAGGTAAACATTAATTATTGTAAATTTTAATGTTAATATAGAAACAAATTTCGTATTATTATATTCTTTTCTTTATGGCTTTGGAGTTATTTTGATGAAATTATACTGATATTTGATGTCACAAATTATAGGAAAAAGCTAGAATGATCACTGATCAAATGCGATCTCAAATACGGGCGTCATATCTACATGACATCGCCCTTAGTACTGACCCTGTGTTCATCACCCAGAAAATTAATCAAAGATACACTAATGAACTTGTTAACATTATCATCGAGGGTGATAGAAGTGAGGAGAAAGAGGCACTGAAAATAGAATTGGACCGTAGAATCCAACCTTTGAAGCTAAGCAGTAATTCGACTAAAACAGTAATAGAAGTTCAATAGATATTAATATTTTATAGTATCTTATGGATCATGATCTCTAATTTTATGCATTCTTGTATAGACATATGTGCCAGTTGTGACATCACATGGTGAACATGGTGAGGGTTGTTGCGCACAACCTTCGTGTAAGTAACACTTTGTTTGTTTTGATCAACATCATAACACTTACCTTTTTTTTTGTGGATGTTTCTCACTAGTATCCCATTTGATCTTTATCCATTTCAAATGTATTTGCTAACAATATTCTATTCTTCAACTCATGATGAAGTGCGGACTCCTCCTTTGGTTGGCGGTCCATTATTGCCTGGTGCATTTTTGGCAAAAAGGACCATGCAAACATCCTTGTCTATGCCCACTAGAACTGGTAAAACCTTGTTTTGCTATATTTTGTAATGTGCTATATTTTGTAATGTATTTCTACAAGTTGATGAACAACGAAGTAGCATATTAGTGCTTAAATGATGTCTACAAAAGTCGGCATACAAACAAACACATGCATACACACATCACGCATACATACATACATACATACATACATACATACATACATACATACATACATACATATATATATATATATATATATATATATATATATATATATATATATATATATATACCCACACATAGAGAGACATGGAGATAGGTAGGGAGGTAGACCAACAGAGAGTAGTACTAGAATTTTCATTTAATTATCATGATGTTTTAGTTGATAGACCAATAGAGAGCAGTACTATAGAAGCTGATCCATTTCCTAGAGTAGTTCGTGTGATTAGTACTGGTTTGTATGAAGGGACATTGTTGTTGAATAAGAAAACTATGTTTCCATTAAAAGAACGAAAGCTTCTAGGTGCTTTAAAATTGTTATTATTTAAAGTGTAAATTTAGTTTACTTTTATATTACTCATTTTGGAGTGATAAATCCTTTACGTTTTTGTAGGTAATAATTTTTTTTTGAACATCTTTTTCATATGACATTGAGACTATTTGGACCCACCATACGTAAAAGGTACGTAGTTTCATATCATTGCTACATAATTTTTCTTTTCTTCCATTTATTGTAATATATTAAAGTTATTGATCTAAGAATCTATTTGTTTTTAAAAAAAGGTGGAATGTACAACCTATGGAATTAAAAAATCAACTGATTGCATCTTTTGAGGAGAAATTTGGAAAAAAAAATTTTGACACTAGCCTACTTCTGAAAAGAGTAGAAAAGCATATAAAGACTGTGAGGGATCAATATAAAAGGGCTCTTAAGAATAACCCAAAGTATGACCATCCTCTGATGATTCCACTAATGGAGTGGAATAAAATAATAGAAGATGCAAAGGAGAAAAGGCTATGTGAAGATAGAGATAATGAAGCAACACAAGGCAAAAAGAGGTATGTCATTATAGTATTAGGTACATTGTAGTCATGCACTAATTATTGATATTTGTAAATATATAATCTAAGATGTTTGAAATTGTTCATAGATTGCAGGACACATCCGTGGCTACAAAAGCGAGAGTAGAAAAGGTTGGCCAACACAAACTTGGCTCTGGTGGCTATATGAATCTCCAGTCTCGACTTGTAAGTAGAGCAATGAAATTTCATTTTATTTTTTAATATAATGTTGCAAATAGTTTTTTTTAATGAAATCATACATGGAAAATTGATGTTATTAAGCAAAAAATATAGGGCACAGAATTCAATGTGGAGGTCATAGATGAAGATAGAAAAATTGCCTTGAAGGAAGGCTATAAAGTTGTGGCCGCACGCCTACATGAAGAATCTATAAGCCTTGCCCAAGAATCCAGTGCACCAAATGATATCTCACAAGTAAATTGGTCAGATGAAAAGTAAATGAAATTGAATAGTTGAGAATATTCTTTTTTGGTATTAGTTTTAAATGTAAATTGACTACATAACAATGTGCATAACATTTTATTTCAGCCTTCATATCCTACAACAGAACCTGCTTGTGACGAAGGCCATGATGTGCATTATAGTGGTGGAGGTATTAATTTGCTATCGAAAATTAATTATGCAATTATGAATACAATTTAACATCTTCAATTGCATGTTGAACATCATGCTGAAGGAGTGGACCATGTTCCAAGTGTTCAACATGTTGACATGATGGCAGATCAAAATGTTAATGTACATGATGTAGCATTGTTAGGTAAGAAAAATGCATGTTATGTTGTACTCATACTTAATTACAAACTTCTAACAGTTAGAAAAAGAAAAAGAGTATGCCAATTTATCCCATTCACTTGTTCTTGCAACAGAGCCCCCTTTAGTGCAATAGCCTCTTGCTCCTCCAAAGAGAAGGAGCCATCGTAATTTGACATTACACATGCTAGAAGAGGAGGAGAATGATGTAGATATGGATGCTCCTATGAGTGCTTTTCTTAAGAGAGCTCAGAAAAACAAAAAAAAAGAAATGATGTTTTAAAAATCTTCTTTGATAAACCTTCTTGGATAATGAAAGAACTTTTTTTTAAGTAATTATGTATGAATGATGCATATTAATACAGATTTTTATTTTATGTTAATGAATATTGTTATGTGTTAATGAAGTCTTGATTAGTATTGTGTATTAATGAATTTTATATCATATTAATGAATGTTATGTGATTGTATTGATTGAATGTTATAGTTCATAAATGGATGAATGAATGAATGAAGTATGTAATTAGATGATAATGGGTACTTTAGATTGATGATAGGGGAAGGGGGGTGAGGCTAGATGAGCTTCCACCTTCACGTGGTCGGCCTTGTTAAGTAGAGAATATTATAGTATTCTTGAAACCAAGTGAAGCTCAAACTAACATAAAATGGACACTTTGCATGTGGTAGGTCTAAAATGATCCACAACTACTGTTGCCCATAACATAGAATGCAAATGTGATATGGGATTTATGTGTGGCTACCTAAAATGTTTGATATTTGATCATTTATTTCCCTTTATATATTTACATTCTCAAGGTAGATTTGGCAAAGTCATTGTGGTCTAGCAATTTTAACTTTTGAGTCCTACTAAACTTGTTATTGTTGAATATGACTAATAGGTGATAGTTGCCCTAAAAAACTAGTAAGTCTTTGACTTTAGGAAACCAATAAAACACTCCTCTTGAATAGGTTCACTCCCTTGATTCATTTCAAACAACTTATCAATTCACCTTGCCTTTGTTTCAACTTTCCTCTCCTTGGGAACACTCCTAATTCACCCCTCCTGTAACCAACTCTTGATTTCTGTACTCAAAGACTCCCTTGATCCTTACAATGCTTCAATACCCTTCAAATAACATAACTAAGGAGTTTCGACTCCTACCAAAAATTAGTTTTGTCTCAAACTTAAAACTACCTTCAATAGGCCTATCCTATTAGCCCTGTCCTGCAAGTAATCTGCACTTTACTTCCAAACTTCTCAAACAACCTAGTAACCTCTTCACCTTTTCAAATACCCTTTATTGATTTGTTCAAACCCTATGAATCTTAGTCCTTTCATCCTATGACTGATGAACCTTTCTATGACTGCTCCTACATGTAACTAGGCCTAATTAGCCCTCCATTTACAAAGCAACTCCTTTTTGCTCTTACTTCCAACATTCCAAACCTTGACATAGTCTTAAGGAATCTATTAAATAGAAAGATTCATAAATTTGTTTGAACTTCCACTCACATCTAAGCATTCTTTCATCAAACCCTTATTTTAAGGGTTTCTAGCCTAGGGCTCTCTAGAAAAGACCCTTAACAGTTTCACAAAACCTTTCTAATGGTTTAGTCACCTTACAATACACTCCCTCATTTTTTTCCAACACTCATTTATCCACTCCAACCCTCAAATCACTATATTCACCATGTGGTGCTTTCTAAGTGCACCCTCACTGTTTGTTCATCAATCACCCACTGTTCCTTTCTTTGTTCACTATCACCTGCATCTAAATCGTAGTAAAAACATCATATTTACAGGCCTAATGCAAGGAATTGTAAATTTTAATTAATGGTAGAGTAGCCCTTGTATTAGTGATTTGGACCAAGTTCTTGCATCTAAGTTGTGACTATTATATTGTTTATATTGTGATAATGTGAGGCCTCGCCCCAACCCATCCTAGCATCGATGATACATTATTATTTTGATATTCATGACTCGATATGTCAGAACATTACTTGATGCACTGAACATTATTATGCTATTTATGATGTGTGATGCTTTATTTTTTGATATTTGATTTCGTCAATTAATGCTTTATGAACAGGTATGATGATGTAGTGAGTGAATGTAGAACTAACACTTTGATTTTTCCAATTTTAATGAATAGAATGAGGTAAACAATTGAATGGCAGAAAAAAAAAAAAAGAATGTTTTAAATTATACAATTTTTCTTATACATAAATTACATAATGCATGTGATTTCTTGAACCTACTGATGTGTGCAATGAGTGTGCAGGAAATTTAGCTGAGAAATCCAATGGAAAGACGAAACTAAAACCCCTTGTTAATTTGTGCTATTTTTGCATTTCTTTCTTTGAAGGTTGTTATATAGTTTAAAACCCTCCTAGCTTTTGTTGGGTTCTATTAAGTCTTTAAGGCCTAAAAACATTAAATTTAAGTGCCCTAGGGGTAAGGGTATGGGTGGGGAGTACTTTCCACCCCATTAGCCTCCTTGTTTGACTTTTAGGGTCACTCAAAATCCTATTTTTGGTTGATTGCGAAAATTGATTGTCTCCTCCATGTGTTGGTGACTCAAACTCCATCTTGAGTTTTCTTGAAGTGTAGTTGAGTTAAGTATCATACTTAGAGGATTTTGGAGTAGTTTTGGGGTTGTTACCCAATCTCTAGATTTGGAGAAAGTTGAAAGATTGAAAGAAGAAAAGGAAAAGCTCTTCTCAACCCACCATTTTTGCCATAACTCTTTTGGTGAAGGTAGGAGTTCTTCACTTCTTTGAATTGTTTTCTTCATTTGTTCATGCTTGAATCTTGCTTGAATCATGCATAAGGCATTGTGTTGTTTTGTATTGCTTGCTTGTGTGTTGGGGTTGATTGGGAGGGATCTTAACTTGTTCTCTTTTGATGTTATTCTCATGCTTGCTTGATGTTTTGTGTTTTGAGGGGATTTCATGGAGATTTTTTTGGCATTACTCACCCTTGGATAGGGAAGAAGTGGCCATGTACAGGGAAAGGGCCTTAGTTGGACCTCAATGGTGTAGAGTCTCCTCTCATGGTGAGAGGAGGGAAAGAGGGTAAGGTGTATGGGCCTCTACTTTTCATCATATACCTTGGTTGATATTGTGAATTCTTGAATATGGAAAGGAATGAAAATTCTTGTGGAAATAGCCCCAAAAGGGCCTTGCAGAAGAATGGAAGTTCTTAAAGTTTTAGCCCTGAAAGGGCTATGTTATGGTATGGTGATTGACGTCTCCCATTGGGAAAATCCACCTCCCCCTTAGTCAGGTCCTATGTTTGGATCTATTGTGTAAAACTAGGTTGGGGTGTATGCTTGATTTGTTCTTGATGTTGTGATGTTTCACCCTAGGTCAGCTCTTGTCTTCTCCTTGTATTTCCTTGAAGTTTTGAAGGTATTGGAAGAAGGCACTTGTGAAGGATTTTGAAGAGATTTCATTTGAATTGTAATTTTATGTAAAATGTATTTGAATTTTGATGTATTGGCAAAGACATCGAGTTTTCTTACTGGTTCTTTCCCGATGGAGCCTTGAACTAGGATGAATAATAGAGAAAGAAAAAGATTATAAAAATCTCCTTGTTTTGCTCTTATGTGATTTCAGATTTTGCATATGTATTGTGAGAGGATGTTAATGACTTAGTTTAACTGTCAAATGGAAAGGTTATGAGAAATCTAATGTAGTTAAAAGTATCTCCATTGGATTTAATTGATATGTTGATTTTACCACCTTTGTGTATTAAAAGAGTATCATGGAAGAGAAATTCAATGCAATGGTAATGTTGTTTTTAATGTTTTGAATATCAGTGTATAGAGGTGAAGATTTAAATTTTCATTGTAGAGAATGAATTGCTGAGATAATCAATTTGCAATTGGCTCATGGTCATGTTATGAATATTTTTCTAAATGTTAAGATACTTGAAAATTTGTGAGCCATATACATAAGGCATCTCCAATTTTCTAAATCCATGGATGAGAATAGTCAGATCTCTTTCATATAAGAATTCTGTCATGACTCCTTATGTGTTGTTGGTGTTGAGGCTATTGGCCAAATGGAGCAAAAAGATCATCAATTTAGATTACCAAACATAATTTAGGATTCTCTAATGTATCATTATAATAGATATCATGATGCCTTAGACTATGGTAGTAGAGAGAAACAAATAGAGGATATATAATTGATAAGGTATAAAACATAAAGCTTGTTGTAGACACACAAATTACTCTCTGGATTTTATATGGAAGAAGTGGAAATAATATCTACTAATACAGACCAATATAATAATCAAAGAATATACTGTAGTATCTTCTAAATAAAATAATAGAACACCTAATTTACAAGTAAGACATAACATAATAGAATAATCTAAAGTAAGCACCTAAGGTACAAATCACTATCATTCAAATCAAGAGTCAAAAAGAATTAATGATGAATTCTCTAAGAGAGGGTCAACCCAGCATATGGATGGGACATTTAACAATAAAATAATTAACAAAAAAACATATAACATGGAAACAAGTTGCTGCCTATTAAAAAGCTAGCTGACCAAGATGATGCAGGTTTATATAAAATGCCTTGTATGGGAAGAGGGAGGATGGGGGACCCACCTCCCCATCATCCCCTCCCACGCCTCCCAAGTTTTCCAAGTGCATTTAGTGTTGTCTAAGCCTGACATAGGTCAGGAAACATCTGGTCATTCCTGCCTCCTAAGTCGCCAACCTTGGGTGAAAGTCCCATCTTGAATGGGGCACGAGCTTGGAGGTAAGTAAGAGACTTTAAAACAAAATGCTTAATCCAAAACCATGGTATGGGATAAATTTTGCATGGGAGAAAGTCAAGGGGGTTAGGTAGCACACGGATTAAGGTGGATAAGTGTTTTGGGCAAGGGGGAAGAGTAGCATATAGTGTTAAGAACAGTGCACAGTTAGTATTAATGAATGTTTAGAGATGCAAAATTTAGGGATGATCTTTTATGAGGTGTTTAGATAATAGAGTTACAATATTTTTGGGGTAGTTAGTATATTAAGTAGGATTTTAGCTCTAATTTAGTGGTTAGCTACTAGGAATGTTAATAATTAAAAAGAACATTAGCAAACTTGTATGTTTTAAGTTAGTAAGTTTAGTTTAGTATCATGATAATTTTAAATTTAAGATAGTTTAGATTTAGTTGTAAGTTAAATTAGTAATAGATTTGTTTAATTTTGAGATCAGTAGTTATTTTTTATATTATTAGAAATTAGTATAACATTTTTATGTTAGTATAGACGTTAGTATTGATGTTAGTATAGATGTTAGTAAAGAGTTTAAAAAAAAAAAGTAGTTAGTATTCTATGTTAGTGTTAACTTATGATAGTATTAAGTTAGTTGTAGTTTGTGTTTTGTTAATGTTATAAAGTTAATTCTAAATTAGTTTTTTTATTTATTTTTTGTCACCTCTTGTTATAGTTGAATCTTATTTTGTATTATTAATTAGTTTTATATTATTGTGAGTTGGTTAGATAAATCTTAATATTGGAATTTTAATAATGGACTTAATTTTGTAATAGTTGAATAAAGTTTAGTTTCACTTATAGATTTAATTGGAATAGATTCTGATCTTCAATTTTAATTGTAATTGATAGATTAATAAATTGGAATGTTATAAGTATGTTGGACAGAATTATAAATTAAAATGTAGATAGTACATTTGAAAATAAAGTTTACCTCCACTGCATGTGTATATTAAGGTTAGTTTAGATTTTGGATTAAATATTTAATACGTAGATAGTATGCATTGAGTAGTTAAATTAATTGATCTTCTAGAGTTTCAACTCGTCTTAATGTTAAATGACTAAATTTGTAATGTCGATCAAGTTATTAAGTTAATAGAAGAGACTAGTTAATTAATTCATCATAAGGTTGGTGGTATATTGTTCATAGTTAAATTGTAGCTAAAACAAGAATATGTAATTAAGAGATAGATGTCATTCAGTCAGCATCTTAGTTTAAACGTATTGATTCAATGTTGTGATAATCTAGTGTCTTCCTTAGAAGGTGATAAATTAAAGAATCATTAAAACAATTGAAGGGGTTAGGACTTTAAATTAAATGGGATTAATTGCTTAACTTCATTAGTTGATTGTCTAAGAAACATTAAGTTCACCAAACTATCTCTCCTATGTTATTTTTCAAACTAAGTTGTCACCTCTTTTTATATATCGATGTCGAACTTATATCTATCTTCAAAGTACCTAGGGTTATCAAAATTTTAAACTACTCGAACAATTAATCCATTATAGTTAATCATCTAAAATCTTTTACAACCATGTTATCTTATTTAACCATAGTTCTTAAAAAAAAAAAAAAAAAAATTGTGTGTGTTTTGCCCCTTATTTTTTGGGCATGACAGATAACAACCAGACTACCAAGATAAATGTGTGTGAGCTTTCTTTCACCAAAGGAGGTTTTTGTTGGTAGTGTTAAGTTCAAGCAAAAGTACTTCCTATGAATAATGCTTTCAATATTTGTACAACAAAGTGGAATAAATAGTCAAAGAAGTAAAAAAAAATTGTATTGACACCTAAAATTAGACATAGTGTTAGGTTTAAGCAGAAGTACTTCCAATGAATGATGTTTTCAATATCTGTACAAGAAAGTGGAATAAATAGTCAAAGAAGTAAAAAAAAATGTATTGACACCCAAAATTAGACATACTTGTGTAAAGAATAAATTGATACATGAAAAAGTTATAGGCAAGGTGTCCACAAAAGCAGTGCAGATTTTTAAAATTGGAGCATTATGCTTTGTCATAAAATGAAAATGAAGAATCTTATAGAAGATTAGCTTAAATGAACAATCTACTAACAAGCTTTGTCGAAGAAGTTATATGAGCCTGGAAAAATGCCACATAAAGATATTGAACTTTCCTTCAACGTTAAGCTAGTTCTATTAAAGCATAATTTAGGGCTCCACAAATCTAGCTCGAGCAGGAGAGAAGAAAGAAAGGTTAAAAACAATTGCAGAGTTTGATATAAACTAAGGTTAAAAACAATTGCAGAGTTTGATATAAACTATGATTTCATGACTTTGACCATTTACAAGAAAAATAGGCCTTCTTAACAACTTTTATACTAATAAGTAGATATTTTCCACAACAAGTCTAGTTGTGTTATTGCTATTAGGATATTAGGATTCAACTGTGTAGTATGAGTCAAACTCATTGAGCCATGTTTCATGAGTAATAGTTCGTAAGAGCCCATCTCCAATGAGAATGAGTGGAATACTTAGCACTCATTGCATCTAGGTGCTCATAGAGGTGAAGCACTTGGACTTCCTACTATACGACTTGAATGGAACTTTTCTACTACTTGGATCACGAAATATAGAAAATGAATCATAAAAGAGATGCAAAAGAGAAAAATTAAACATCATCACCATAGATTGCTCATAAAATTGAAGATAAGTTGTGAACATTCTTTTTTTGTATGCATTCCAAGGTCATGCATATGTGTTATCTATTGTTTATTGAGGCTTTGTTACTACAGAGAAAAATGATCAAAAGTAGTAAATGTACATGGGGAAAATCTTAGCACTCTCAGAGAATCTTGAAAAATAGAAAAATAGTCATTGTGACAGTGAATTACAAAATTATTTTATTTATTTATTTTCTTGATACATTCACCTCTTATCGACTACCACTCTGTTGTGTCTTATAAAGACATTACTTTAGACTCTTTTCCCCCTAATCTAACTTACAAAACTGTCCTCCAAGACCCCTTGGGTCGGCCAACTGCCCCTTAACTGTCAAGTGATAGTCAACAAACAATTCTTATAACATTTTAATAACAAATGTTACTTGTTTGTTTAGCCTTCGTGACAAGGACTTATGAAACTTAGTATGGTATTCCTAAAGACTTCTAAAATGTTTTAAAACAACCTTCACACACCTATAACCTCAACTTACCCCATTAAGCCTCAAAGCAAAAGGGAAAAGTAGGATGGTTTCCATCAAATTATGTTGAGAAATGAGAGTGTGTTCTAGCCAACAAAATTGTTGAAGTATTCTGATTTCTTCTGATTGAGTATTGGTCGTTACCCCAGTGTTTTAGGCCATTGATTAAATTCATTATTTTCAAGATCATTAAGAGAATACCTTTAAAATGTCGCATGGTGAGGTTTCCTTATTAAACAGTACTAGTCATGAAATTTTCATGAAAACAGTATATGTTTAAGACATTTATTGCTTGTAGTTCTGGAGGATATAAATCAATGTGTAGGTTACTTAAAATTAGCACTTACATTTAGCTAGACTTCACATTAGTTCAATGTTAGCTGAAAGTATTTACAGTGACTTATCTCTCGAGTTTAGTAGTTTGTTTGAATTGAAAATTGTATTATTGTTATAAAATTGAGTACACAATTTTGGCCTCGTGATCTTCTTTTATGAATGCTACTTTATGTTATCTCAAAGTTACACTCCCTATGCTAGAATGAAAAAGGAGACAATTTCACTTTATTTCTAACAAAATGGCATTCATCATGCTTTATAATAGGGGCCCACACCAATCTTCTAGTGATACAGGACAACTTCAATCCTTAGAATGGTTATAATCCCAAGCTTCTGTTGTAAAGATTGTAACATTAGTGAAATACATGTTAACATAATTTAATTGTTCAATTCATGGAGCAAATCACTCAGAGATCCCTATATTTAAAACACCATAAAAAAGCATGACAAGACTATATTTGTGGTTTCCAGCCATGCTAAGAACTTAAGATTAATGTTACAAAACTAATTATTTTCTTTCATATTTTATTGCATTTAATTGAGTTCTATTTTCCATTAACATTGATTATTATGTGTTATCTACCTACCCTTTTGTCTACTGTGACCTGTTGTGACCTTTTCACCCCATTGCAAATGGGGACACCTTACATTTTTGCCCACTTGGCTGTTTTCTTTCAAGTTGCTAGTAGTTTGGAGTAGTTTCCCAAAATTCCAAGTGTTTGGATGGGCATTGGCTTGTGGTAAGATTGGAATCAAGTGTCATTTGCCTTTGGATCTAAGAAAAGAAGCTTTGTGATTGAGGGGATAATGGGATTTTCCTAATTGTGGAAAAGGAAATAAACCTTTCAAAAGGCCTAGCAATGAAGATTATAAACCTTTCAAACTCTAACCAATATATTATAAATTGATCTTGTTTGGAAGTTGTATCTTGTTTGTGCAACTAAGCAAGAGTATTGTGGAAGTGCTTTCAAGTTCCACAATGTTATCATAAATCTCTTTGTGGTGAATTGGTTTGTAAAGATTGCACGAAGAGACTATCGAGTGATTAAGGTACTGGCCTTGTAATCCTGAAGATTCACTCTTGCCATAGGACACCCACAACCTAAGAGTGTTTCAATGTTTCAATAGGAAAGGTAGGTTTTCATATCTTGCAATAGGTGCAATCCTGATTGACAACAATTTATATGTGAATTGGAGTGTTTGTGTGTACTCTATGTGTGTGCATGCTACGTTTGCATGTAAGTAATCTCTATCAAACTTCATTTTTTGTCTAACTATGACAACTTCTAGGGTTGGCTTGACAACATCAAACTTTCCACTCTTCCATAAAAGAAGACCAAGATTTGTACCTTCAAAATTTCGGCTCTTTATTTGTAGCTGCTGATTTTTGTCCATACATTGAGTCAGATCTATGTAAACAGTTTCAACTTTTATTCTAAGTATATTCCATCATGTAGACCGTGAAAAATTTAATTTGGACGTTTTAATTTTGTTTTTTGTCTTCAGCCTAATTCTGCCTATTGGATATATTTTGATTTCAGTCTTGTTTATATGTCTATGATGTAGGCAGAGTGAAGCAGAGGTTTGCTCCCAAACCTTCACCCAAAGGCCAAGAACGTACAACTTCCAATGAAATAACAGTTATGCCTAAAAGGTGAGAGTAAAACTTTTATCCAACCAATTGTTTGTTTTATTTGTATGTTCTTGTAAGATCATCTAGAATTGCATATTTATATTAATGAAGAAGAAATGGAATATCTGGTGTAATTAAATAGATATCTGCAAATAAAACAAATCAAAATTTATGGCCAAAATTGATGTCTATACCAGAATATCTCAGAGTAGCCTCAATGAAGTAACAGTTCCAACTTTTACCCAACTGCAATTCTATCTTGCATTTTAGATTTTTTCCAATACAGTTATCTATTAAATGCATTATAATTCATTGCAATCGTTTGTAAAAAAAATTTCATAATTATAAATTTGTATAGCCAATATTTACATTCACATTCACAAAAATCATAAATCTATATAGCAACATCTACATATACATTCATTCCATGTCTTAGTGTTTTATGGATGACATGGCACACTTTGCTTCCATGAAGAGAACAAACTAAAGAAAAAAGCTTATCCTATACAGTCCTTCACTTAATCCTTCAAATATTTGAATACATCACAACAATCTCTATCCCGTTCAATGTATCCCCTTTCAATTAGACCATCTATCCTCCTCATTATTGTATTATATTTTGGCTGCATGTCATAAATTTGTCACTGATTAGGTGCAAAAATAGCTCTAATTTTAGAACTAATGAACTGCAAATTTAGCTTACCTTGAATTCATATTTGAGTTTGAGGTAGTCAATACACTATTGTTGTAGCTGGTCATAATCTAAAACTTTACTAGTCTTCATGATGTGAACTATTGTGGCATCTACTAAACATTTTCTTGTTTGTTCCATGTCTTCAATCACTTTACTTTGGGGAAGTGGAATCTGCAATTCAAGATGAGCAGTAAGTTCACATTGATTTCTTTTATATGGTGTATGATGTTAACTGGGCCCAAACGGATGCCATTACCTTTATTCTTCTACTTTCTACAAATCTTGGATTTATCTCAAAATAGTCAGTAGGTGCTATTTTTTCTGTGTTTGGGTTCTTGATAAGAACTTTGTCATTGGCACATGCAAGTGAATGTAACACTTTTTTTGCATCATCATCTTTCAAAATCAATTTTGATTTGATTTCATCATAACTAAGCTCTTCAGATTCATTGAACAACATTAATAAAGTGACCTGGAGGTGTAACCTTAACAAATTCATAGTCGATTTCAAAATAGTATTTGGGATTTACCTGTTGTGGAAACTGTAATGATAAATTTCTCACAAATGACAATTGAATTGAGCAATCACCTGATAAGTTGATAATACCATCTCTATTGTCCCAACATTAAATCGGCATCAAAATATATCAATACATTTATCCTGCATCAAAAAGACAGAATTTTAATGAAGTGAATGTGTATAAATGATTCCCATATAAATTTTAATTCAACTATTATAGAGATTTGTACAAACACATGAAACAATAGAATAGAAAAACAATAAATCATTAAGATTTTAAGGATGAAAACCACCTTTCCAAAATCTGCGCAATATACCATCAAATCTTAAAATAGATTATCTTACACTTGCAAGCTCATTCCAAACTAAATCCTACAGGAATTCAGTAGCATTCTGAAACTATATCATAGTAATTACTATTTAATAACACCTATGTGTGTGTGTGTGTGCGTGTGCGGTGTGTGTGTGCGTGTGCGTGTGAGTGTGCATGTGCATGTGCGCGTGCGTGTGCGCGCGCGCGCGTGTGTGTAAGATACTTTGTATATGAGAGATCCATATTTCAAAACCAACTAAAAATGAGGGTCTATTTCAGAAACAACTAAAATATAAATTATCTTGAGGGCCAACCTGCAAAATCTACAAGAAGGTTGTCTATTCCTTCTAAATATGCAACCCCTATTTCCAAAGTTGATCTCAAACTATCTTCCTCTACACCTTCAGGCAACACAATAGAAAAAAAGTCTACTTTAAAGCCAAATTTTGTTCTTAGACCTTTGAACAGTGAAAACAAAGCCATAGCTACTACAAAATTAGTGCCAGTATAAGGTCAAAATGTACCTAGGAGGCTCATAAGGGGTCAATTTGTTAATCCTAGTTTAGTTTAGGTGACCCCAGCCCTTATGGCAGTGGCCCCCCTCCTCCCATAGGGCCTTCTGGGCCATTTACATATTTTCCCCAAGCCACTCAACAACCTTATCAATAGGAACAAGTTGCAACAACACCAGTACAGTCCTTTGCTCCACAATTCCTTTTGCCAGTTGAATCTGGCAGTGGGTCTGAACCTGTTATTGAAGCTAGAGTTGGTGAAGTTGTGGAAAAGATGGAGCACGTCACTTTGTAGGCTCCTCCAGGCCTTGATGTGCCTAAGCCATCTGAGATTGTAGCAGCTGGAACAACACCATTGTCAAGCAAGGGAGTGTGATTCTCATTGCATCCAGGAATGGGGAAAACTAGCACCAGGTGCATTATCAAGGCTAATCATTTTTTTGCACAGCTTCCTGACAAGGCTCTACACCAATATGATGCAAGTTGCCATTGAGCTTTACTCTATCATTCTTATGAAATATTGAAATTGAATCTTGCATGCTTCACTTATAATTTGCGCTACTGAAGGATTTTATAGATCTTATGCTTTCGAAATTAAATGCAAATTGTCTATTTTTAAACAAATGAAATATTTGAAGTTTCTATTCCAACTCTTTTTGGGAGATGTTTCTAAATTGATTACCTGTGAACTAAGTACGTGATGTCTGGTCCTAAAAGTGTTCTTGGCCCATTGAGATATAAAATTTAAATTTGAACCATCGAAAGATGAATTCAAAGAGCTTGTACAATAGGAGTGAACTTTTATAGCTTTGGCAATTCATAGTAAAGAAACATCAACTATATCTGAAGGGTATTTGAAAACCTGACAAATGAGCATATATCTTAGGAGTGAAAAATGATTGGTTACTTTGTAAAATTCATTTTGAAATAGTATAGAGAAAATATTCATTGTTGATGGCTTGATAAACTTGATCTATCTCAATAACCATGCCTTTTATGCACTTAACTGCAATAAATTTACTAGTCTCTAGGCATACACACTGAGAGGAAACAGGGCAAGAAAGAACAACCGAAAGACCAAATTTTTTTGTATTTATTAGTTCCATGCTCCCAAGGCATTTCACTCATGCTGATATGTTGTATATCAAATTGTATTGTATACCATGCATGGTAAAAGTTTAACAATGAATCCATTCATAGGTGTTCTAGGCATAATTTTTACTGAATATTCTCGCTAACAATTTGGCACTTTTCTTTGTATAGGTATCAAGTACACTCGAGGTGACTTCCAGAGGTGTTAACAAGGCAGTAATGGAGCAATTAGTGAAACAGTATTAGGAGACACATTTGGGGAGGAGACTTCTTGCATATGATGGTCGTAAGAGCCGATACATTGCTAGCCCTTTGCCATTTGCATCCAAGGAGTTTATGATTAATCTTCTTGACAATGAAGATGGGTTAGGAGGCCCAAGGTAAAGCAATAGATTAAATTGATACTGGTAGAGTGATTTTTCAATCAAATGTTCTTTGTTGTTATTGTGGTGGTCCTCCTTTTCCACAATGTGGAAGTTCCTACTTAGAAGCTTATTGTTACATGAACGACTTGTTATGTTTGCAGAACAATTATGCTCTATGATTCATTGCTACACTGATTTAATGCTTTATTAAAGACATTCTAATTATGTATTGTTATTCAGATTTCATGCTCTATTATGGTTAAATCATTGAAATTGCTAGTTCACATGCATATAAATTTTGTGTGGCTTTACTATTCTAATAGTTTGCACCATATATATTGTGGATTTCTAATAGTTCACACCATATTTATTGTGGATTTCTAAGTGTCATTTTTTTTATTGTATTTCTATTTGTGTTTCATATATCTATCTTTACTTCAGGCCTAATCTTTATTATTGTGATATATGCTTTTCTTTAACCAGAAATCTTCAGCATGACCCCTTGTTGATTCTTGAGATATGCATTTTTTGTTCTTCAAGAATTACATTTGGTTTTCAATTTACTAGGGCATTGGACGAGTCTTGGAAGCACTTTACCTATATTTACATCTCTTTCTTAATGAATCTACCATTCTGATTTAGCACATCAGTTTTTATCTTGTGTAAAACTATTAGTATCTTAAGCTCGTTCCCAGGGATTGTTATTGATCTTTCCATTCTATATAAAATTGTTGTCATTATGGATTTTTGTGTCAGGATATTTGGTAATTAATAATTTCTTATATTTTGAAATTATATTTCTTTGATAGGAAAAGCACTACATGTACTAATCACAATACCCATATTTAACAATAAATTTTATAATTTTATTTGTTTATTAAGGCAAAACCTACATGTAGTCATCACAATACCTAAGCATGTCTTCATTTGTTTTTTTAGAGACAAACAATTCAAGGTTGTGATCAAGTTTGTGGCTCAAGTAGACCTTCATCATTTAGGTCAATTCTTATTTGGCAGGTAAGCAGATGCTCCTCAAGAAGCTCTGTAGGTCCTCGATATTGTGTTGAGTGAGTTACCTACACACAGGTGCCTCTACTTAATTTAATTTGTTTTCACAGAGGATGAATAGTTGGATGAGAAGGGAAGTTATTAAGTTTGATTTGCATTGTATGTATTCTCCTGTCAGAAGATCTTTTTACTCTCCTCATTTGGGAAGGAGGCAACAGCTTGATGAGGGTCTAGAAAGCTTGTGTGGATTTTACCAGAGCATAAGACCAACTCAAATGGGATTGTCACTTAATATTGGTAGGAAGGAATAGAAGTCCAATCTTTGTTGAAGTGTTTTTTCTTGTTATTTTTTCTGCTTTGTTATTTGTTAACCTTTTACTAATTAAGATAACTGTTGTTTCTCTGTTAGCAAATGTTTCCCATATCATTATATTATATTCTATATAAGAAGGTGTAATTATTAAGTTTACACTTGAATGGTGACTTACAAATAACAATCGACAACCATCTCCCTTGTTGCAGATATCTCATCGACTTCCTTCATTGAGCCACTGAATGTTATTGATTTTGTGGCTCAGCTCTTAAATAGGGACATGGGATCTAGACCATTGTCTGATGCTAATCGGATCAAGGTATAAGGTTTCATGAACACCCAATTGGATTATATAAGATAATTTTAAAATGTGGATGTAAATAAAAAATTTAGTCTAATATAGTCATTATGACATCTGAAGGCCTTGAGAGGTGTAAAAGTTAAGGTCACACATCGAGCAAATATGCAGAGGAAATATCATATTTTTGGGTTGACTTCTCAACCCACCCAAGAATTAACATAAGATTCTCAGGATGCTTAATATTAGTAATATGAAAATGGAAATATTCTTATTACAAGAGGCTACAAGTTACCTATATATGGTACACAACATCTTTTTGCTAATTATATTGGTTTTATAGGTATCTTATGGATGATAAAGGAACAATGAAATCTGTGGTGGAGTATTTCCAGGAGACGTATGGATTTACCATACAGCATACTAGTTTGACATGCCTTTTTGAAAGTTACATGCCAGCGTCCTCGAGAATAAGAGATGGAAATTTTATAGGTATTCCCTCCTTGCATGGTTTGCATTTTCTTTATTGACTGGTCTTACTTATTTATATGATAACAATAGATGCTTCCAAGCAGCCCACTATGCAAGAGATCACAACAGCAGTGGTAGAGGTCAGTTTTAACTAAAAATAGGTTCGCCAGATGTAAATATGCTCATCCAACTTCTATTCTCCAATTGCTAATAGATGTTTTCCACCTCTATTGTTCATTGTCCTCAAATGATA
The DNA here is from genome assembly GCA_028749045.1 of Cupressus sempervirens. Taxonomy (NCBI): domain Eukaryota; kingdom Viridiplantae; phylum Streptophyta; class Pinopsida; order Cupressales; family Cupressaceae; genus Cupressus; species Cupressus sempervirens. Next base: position 502,382,463 of record CM053785.1, read on the forward strand.
ATAGAATCCTCTTTAAATAGATGATTTCTTTCTACTCTCTTTTACATTGATTAATGATATAAATAATTTTTAGGATTGATATGGTTTACATTTTTGTTTTCTAATTGATACGATTTACATTTTTATTTTAGGAAGACTTTTGTATTGACATTTCAGATGATATTTCATAATCTATCTTCTACATTAACTAAGATCACATGTTAATTGAGCCTCTACGGTTTCTTTTCATCTAGAGACAATTCTAACACTTTGTGAACATTATGTTATGGCAGAAGAAAATAGCAAGGACACTCTTGGCCTCATCTGCAAGGAGCCATGGGGACAATTCAAAGCAATATACTTCTCCAAGTAAAAATAAAGAAGTCGGTAAAAGAGATGAAGCTTCCTTCCAAGGGGCCAAAACACCTTCCATTCCACGTGAATCACACAACTTCTCAACATCAAGGTCTTCCACATACCAGTCAAATGAAACTGATAACTCTGACCTTATTGATATGGACTATGGTAAAGTGTATGATATGTAAGTTTATGATGGAATAGAGCAAATCTAGAGCACCACTATAACTTATAATATAGAGGGATGGTGATAGTAGTTAGTTGGAGGTCAGTTCTGACATTCCATCCATCCCTTTTTGGGTACATGATGATACTTTTATTTGGTGTTTGTTGTTGAGCAACATAATAGTTCTATTCACATTATATATCAAGTAAATAAATGGCTTGACATTACTTAAACTTTTTATGCTATCCATTTCTTTATAAAATCAAAAGGTTTGAAATTTGGAAAAACATTCACCATTAAATGGGGACAACTGCTATGGAAATTAACTGAACTTAGTTGAATTGTGTAATAATAAGTCATGTTATGTGTACCCCATATGTTCAAAACATGAAAATAAGTATTTTTATCATATGTTTTATCTTTTGGTGGGCCCTGTCAGACATGGACTGCCTTCATACAATGTACATGATTTGTCTCAATCATATAACTAATTATATATTCTTCATATTAGTTACTGTCGATTTTTTTTAGGCATTCTATAAAACAATTTACATGCCTTGCGTATGATATGACATTTTGCATGCATCCTGCACTCTCTCTCATCTAGCTGATGATGGATTACGCAGAGTGATCTGAAACCATGATGCTAAAAAACACACAATCAAATCCAAAATGAACTTGCACTACAAATGGATTGTGGAAATTTGATATTGGTAATTTTCTATGCATGTCTACCAGGGCAGTCACAACTTAAACATATATTTGTCCTGGTAGAAGCATATATTTCCACCTTCATTGGTCGAAACTTTCTACCTTCATTGGTCAAAATTTCCACCAATGCCTGAATGTTTTCCTACCTTTGTTGGTCAAAATTTCCACCTTCATTGGTTGAAACTTTATACTTTCATTGGTCAAAATTTCCACCAATGCCTAAATTTTTTCCTACCTTTGTTGGTTGAAATTTCCACCTTCATTAGTCAAAACTTTCTACATAAATTGGTCAAAATTTCCACGAACACCTAAATTTTTTCCTACCTTTGTTGGTCAAAATTTCTACCTTCATTGGTCAAAATTTTGACCAATTCCTGATTGAACTTAGACAATGGCTCTGTAAGGTTTTCGACCAATGGATTGGTCAAAATTTTGACCAAAAAAATTTTGACAAATGGGTTGGTCAAAATTGGTCAAAATTTTGACCAATAAAGGTCAAAAAATGAACCCAAATGTACCAGTGTTACCATGTAGCATACATCTTTGGCATTTATGTCAAAAAGGGGAAGTAAAGTATGATATATATATATATATATATATATATATATATATATATATATATATAAAGAGGGAGAAATATGTATATATTGAGGAGAAGTATAATATGTGATATATGTATGAGGGAGCAACATAATATTATACAAATACATGTATAGATAATTAGAAAATATCTTTTGCAAAAGAAATTTAAAAAAAACTCAAAATAGAGTATGTGATGGGGACACGAGCCAACAACCAGAATAGACACAATAGAAAGGGAAATTATATTAACTGAGAAAATAAGCTGGTACAAACAGTCCAGAGAAAATAAACTCAAAACATGCCCTGTGGGCTTACAATAGCATAAATCTGGAGAATATTTCTCCTTTTAGCACCTCCTCTCAAGCTCCAATCCGAACTGCCTTTTACAATGCCAAAAATCTCCTTAAATAGACCTTGGAGGGTTAAGGACTAGGAGTACATTCTAGAAAGTGCTAGTAGGAATCCATCGACAAAATAGAAGGTTCTAGAAGCCGCGTTAGAAGTCGGTGCAAATCTAGAAGAATCCAGAAACGGTAGCCGAACTTCCGGGAGGCATAACTTTTGAACTGTAGCTCCGATTGACGAACCGTTTACATTTTCAGAAAGCTCTCGAAGCGCTCTATAGCCCTCTAGAAAAGGTTCGCTCGTCCCCCATTTTTCGACCCTTTTCGAGGTCATTTAATGCCCCAAACCTGACTTTGAAGCATTCTTAGGAGGTCTCCAAAACTCAAAAAATTGCAATAACTTTCAAACCGTGGGGCCTTTTGACCTGATTCTTTTTTTGGAATGCTCTAAATCTCAATTAGATTCATCTGGCCAAGTCACACCTTCTAGGTCACCAAAATGATGGCCAAATTGCATGCTCCTATTTTTTCGGGATTTTCAAATGCACTGATAGTTGAACTATGAGAGTTGGAACCTTTATTTGGGCCAAATGGGTATCCAAAAATGTAAAGACATGAAACAGAAACTAAGTCTAAGTACATTTTTTTTGGGTGACACAGGATTGCCCTTATACCTCTGGATGCTCCTGCATCAGTATGTTACCGAGTTGAAGATATAGGATGGAGATAACAGAATGTTTTGGACTTGAAACTTGAAGTATTCAGTTTTGAATTGATAAGTGTTTTTGTCACTAATGCCAAAAGGAGGGATTGTTGACATTAAGGTCAAGTTTATTTATTAATGACTCACACTTAGTTAATTGGTTAAGCTACTACCAAGCTTATCTTTCAGTTTGCAGTGTTAAACAAGTGCTACAGTTACTAGTGAGCAATACAGTTGTTACTAAGTTCTACAATTGCTACCGAGTTTCAAAATCAGCATTCATTTCACACCAAGTAGTATCTACTGAGTTGATAAGTGATAGTGCAAACCAAGCTTCATAGTATTAATTGAGTTGCATAGTGTCAACTATGGTCTCTAGTGTCTATTAAGCTCATAGTGTCAGTGATGTGAATCTAGTATTGACCGAGCCAAAGAGGGTAAACCAAGTGATTCAATTTATACTAAGATCATAGTGTTAGTGTTGACTGAGCCATGCAATGTCAACGAAGTGATTCAATTTATATGTCAAGTTTCATAATGTTCACCGAGTCACCAGTATTGATCGAGTTCAAGCTACTTGGAAGTGATTAGTATGACCAAGCTTCTACATCTACTAAGAGCATAACAATTCTGAATGTTGACAATGTTTGCCAAGTATCAGAACCTCATCGTGTTTGTCTTCAAAACCTAAGTGCAAGAAATTGAGCCGACTTTGTGATCTTATTAGAAATCTATTTTGTAGCCAACTTTGATGAATTGTGTTTTGAATTGTTATATATGTAATGTATTGTATCATATCCAAACAATATGAAAGAAGTAATAATGCAAATATAAAGAGCAAAAGTGTGAAGTGAAAAGGATACAAGTAGTATAAGGAGTAGCAAAGATTTATCTATCGCAGCAAGGTGATAATTACATTTAAAAGGAATCTCAACTAGAAAATCAAAGTTGTAGATTAGAGATCAGCTACTAGTCCATCCTAACATGTGTATCAATTAAATCCTTTAACAGGGTAGACTTAACAGTCTTTTGCAATCTCTTTACCGAGTGCATACTTCATTGTATATTTTGTAAATCCTTTAACAATGTGGACCTAGTAGTCCTGATTGCTCCTAATAGGGTAGATCATTAGAACTGATCAATTGTAAGCCTTAACCAACCAACTTTATACTACAGTACTAAAGCTTGTGGGTATCATCCCCACACCAGTTTTACTTTCTATTCAGATAGTTTCTAGGTTACCATATCTTGTGTCAAAGTGTTATAAATGTTTTACTACTTTTAGTATTTCATCCATGTAATTAGATTAGAATATATATGAAGGATTAACTGGTGAAATAAGATTAAGTTTTATTGGTTCTTAATTCACCCCTCCCCTCTCGATAACCTAGCCTATCCTATATTTCCAACAATTTTATACAATATTTTTGCCACTTGCAAAATTAGGGCTGCCCCCAAACCCCCATAGAAAAATATGGGAGAAAATCGCACCAAATGAAGTAGGGAAAAATTAACCTCTAAATCTGATTAGGCTCCATATAAAAACAATCACCCACTTGGAGACTGATCAAACTCCACAATAATAACCTCACACTTGTAGACTGATCATAGAACTACTAAACTTGTAGCTCCCAATGAAATGTTAAATCACCTTGGACTCTATTGTTCTTTTATTTTATTCAGTCTAGAAGACCAATTGAAGCTCAAGAGGAGTTCAATCTCACCATTGTGACTTCCTTAGAAAACATATATATCTTCTATATGTGTCTTTTCTAGCTTTAAATATCCATCATCCAAACTTGGTCAAATGAAATAGTACTACAACTATATGTGTTTTGTCTTTGAGTGTCCTAATTCTTCAGATCCACCTCACAATAGGTGTATAATAATCATGCCCGAGGTCGTACTTAGGAATAGTATATTCAATCTAAGGACTATTTTCCCCACCATGAGGTGCATTTAATTTGTCAACCTAGAGATGTATACTTGAAATGGTTGGCACGGTATATGCACTAGGTTTCTTAATGAGTCATTATGCTTATGCTACAGGAAAGTAAAATGCAAGGAAAGAATCTACACTAGTGTTGTAGGAAACTAACACACTTAACTCTTCACTAAAATGAATACTAGAAATACAATTAAATACTAACTTATATTCCAACTCAATTCATCTACTATAACTATTCTTACAAATCTTGCAAGAACATTCACAAAGTATGATGCTACAGGAAGGAACTTATAACTTCTACTTGTAATATTAGAAATACTAAAAACAAATCTTCACTACTCTAATCTAATCCACCTCCCAAGTGGACGCCATTGGTTGGCTTCTATTAATCTACTAACACAGAATGTAAACCAAGAGCTATTTCATTATGTTCCAAAAATTCCTTACATGAGAACGATACATAAAACTATAAAACCAACTCACTGCAAGAGTCAATAGTTTCTTTTCATAAACTTTCTTCTAACCTCTTAACACTATTGATCTGATCCCTATAAATAGAGGATCAACACTTATTCTAAAATAGGAAAGTAAACAAACTGACTACAAATCCACTAGAGAAAAAGAAGGAAAGATAACAGTTCACAGTATGAGTAATAAAGTCTGGACAACCAATTTGACACAATAGTAAATGCAAAGAAAATATAGCAATTCTTCATAGCTCCTCCTTGGTAGCGGTCGTCTCTCTTGGTACCATTATGACTTCTTCCACCACGGCTGAAACTTCACATTTTCTCCTTAAATGTTGTTGGCCATCTTCAATGTTCCCCCTTGAATACTTCTAATCATCTTCAGCTTCCTTTGCTAAAAAGTTAGTTATAATGCAGAGATATTTGCAAATAAGCATAATCAAATTAAATCCAAATATTAGAACACACATTCTAATGGTTATATGAAATACTATATTATATATATATATATATATATATAATATTGGCAAAATATGAGATACTATCTACCCATAGGTTAATGGTTCTATTATGGGCTTTAATCATTAGTTTAGGTAAATATAAGTTCACAAATGTCTTGGTGGTATTAAAATAGAGTATTAAAATTATCATAAAAAAGAGGCAATAATTAGCCTCATCATCTGTCCCCTTGTAAATTGATGGTTGTCCTCGAGCATTGCATTTCTTGGTTAGTAATCTGAACTCTCCAATGTCAGTCCTCCCTCTCTTGTTACTTTTGAATGTGTAGTAGAATCCTGATGTTCTTTCCCAAGCTTCCCTTCTATTTTCCTCCTATAGCTTGTCAAGTCTGTTAGCATTAATATCATACAGGGGCCACATTAGCATTGGACGTTGCATAGTGAGTGGGCACCACAATTTTGTCCTAGCCTATTTTCCAATTGTATATACTTTGGAGCTCAGTGAAGGGTGGCCTCTAGATATATAGGACTATGTGGCTCTAATCTTTTGAGTGTCTCAGGTAATCTACCCCACCTACTTTTAACACCAACCATGGTTCTCTAAAAGGTAAAGTAAGGTAGGTTATCATATTCTACATAGACCTTGGTTCTAATAGTGAAGATTGTGTCCCTTACCTCCTTGTGCTTATCCCCATAAGTCAATCTAAACTAGTCCCTAAGAATTTCCTCTAGTTTATTGCTCTCATCTCTTAATAATAGAGGCTTTGTTCTTTCCTCATCTCTTTAATTACTGAATTGTCTATCATAATTAGCTCCATTATATATCTAGGACATCAAAGCCCTTAGATGTATATCCCCTATGTAGGGTAAAGGATTCCATTGGGTCTCTATTGGGATGATAAAATTGTGCACATATAACTCACAGAGCAAATTTTGCTACCAAGATGGTAGAGTTTGGTATAAACCATAGAATTCCTGAGCTGATTTGAATTATGCATTTATGTTCTTGAGGGTTAGCATAAAATGGAATAAAAGGAATTGTTCCTTTAAACACATAGCATAAATCCAAGATGGTGGTCTGCAAGTAAGTGCTTGATCAACAAATTTAAGGACATGATCCATCCTTTATTTTTGGTTTGCCAATTTCTCTTTCAAATTTGTAATTTCCTCACCTTGGGACACTATGAGTTTCTTCATATTCTTCCTCTCCTCTTTCCATAGGGCTGCAGCAAGCATATGTTTTCCATACAACTAGAAAAGAATTTTTTTTAGGGTAATAGAACCACTATCCTCTTCACAATTCTTTTTCTTTTTCCTCTATTCCCTCCGTGATTGCTCTAATAAATTTGTAAGCCGTGTTGGCTTGTAGGGAACTAGGCTAGTGTTTGAATAAATTAACTCATGCATTATGGGAACTATTTCATCTTTACGGCTTGGAGTACGTTGTTGGCCTATTGGGGAATCATTTTGATTTTCATTTACATCAACCATATAGTCCTCATTAGGGTTTTCAGGAATGTTTGAAGTTTTAGGGTGAGGAGGAGAGTCATCCAGAACAATTTGTACTAGGGATTCTTCTATAGATGGTTTGGATGAAGTAGATTGAGCTTCTAGTGACACTTTAGAAGGTTGTCCCCTCATTCTAGGACTTCTTCTCATAGGGGTCTCCTCAAGTATCATAGACTTCTTCCTACTACTTCCTTTCGGTGTCTTTATTGCAAGAGTGACTGTTGCAAGACCCATCTTATTTTTCTTTTGCTTTGCGATTGCAGAGTTTGGTTTTTCTACTATCAAAGCCGAGGTCTCTTCTTGTAATTTCCATTTTCTCTTTGCTCAAGAAGAGGTAGGTATTTTAGTCTCTTGAATAGGTAGGGGCACATTCTCTTACATATTTCCAGCTTCAGCATCTCAAGTGCTTTGCTCAGTAGGTTCATCAATGGGAGCTACATTTTCTTCATTAGGCTATTTATTGAGGACAGCTTGGGGTTGTAGGGTTTTAGCTTGGAAAAATTATACCCATGACATGGGAGAGGCATCCCTAAGTGATCTCTCTATGAGAAATTTGATTAGGGCATGATGGTTGACAAAGTTGTCCTTCTCCTTTTGGGTTTCTTCAACACTAATGCATAACATGTTATACAAGAAATTGGGAACATTTACTGGATAATTTTTCCTTATGTAACTAAGCAATTTAAAATGATGTGCATGAAAATATAAAAATCTTCCTTCATAGGTGAGGTACCTGATAATGTGCAAAACCAACTTGTTGTATGGCAATAGAAGAGATGTCCTTTTGCAACCCTGCTTGGTTATATCCAACTGAGGATCAGTTGGTGTGATAAACTGAACCCTAGCTGATCTTGCATCATGTTTATTAGGGTAATGTTCTCCTACTATTGGTAACCCAGTTACTTCTGCTATTCACTCTTTTGTAGCAACAATTGTCAATCCACATACAGTAGCTTCTCCCTCATTAAATTTTCTTGTAAATTTTGTGGTTGCTTCTTCATCAAATGTGATTAGACTTAAGAAATACATTAACTAGCCACACGCATTAAATCTTCTCACTGCCTCTATGTCTAAGAGTAAAACAATATCCTCCACTTATTCTCATCGCTACAATTGTCCACCCATTTTTGCTTGACAGTTTCACTCTCTACTCTACTTGCACTATTTCCCTCTTTCCTCCTATGAATTCATGCTTTCTTTTATTTTTTTTATAAACCCATTTTCACATTTCACACTCTTTTCAGCTAATTAATGTCATAACAATTTGTTATGAGTAGTAATAATGTAGTTTAATGAGAGTAAATCATAGATATGTGAAAATTGTCAGAGAATTGAATTTGGATCACTTGAAAATTAAATTTGGGTCACATCATAGCCTAACAGTAAGGAATCATTCAAGAATAAGGGTACAACAGCTAGACACTTGTGTACTTATAGCAATTGAGTTTTAATCAATAAAGGGAGTATAAAGATTTGAGAAATCTTTATGAATAAATAGGAATGTCATTGGCTTTTAGTAACCATCCCTACCCCCTAAAAAACATGGACAAGTGTCTACACTTTTCAGACTTAGCATGGCGTATGGAACTGGCATAATGCCACAATAATATAAATAATGTAGTACTAGATATAAGCAATGAAATCTATGTACTATAAATGAATAAAGATTTGAAAATATTATACCTATTAGTTAATCGTTGCACATACCAAAAGGTGGTAGAAAATACATCAGCAGTGACAACATATGTTAGCAAACTTGTGGTGTTTATTGAAAGCATTGTAAAATGATGACATGGAAGGTGAGTGGGTGGTAGGTAAAGAAATGAGATGAGTTGGAAAAGAAGAAATTAGAAAGTGAATGGATAATTTTTGAACTTTATGTGGAAATAAAGTTTTTATTATGGGTTTGCATGAAGAAATTAGTATTGAAGAGTTACAGGTAGGAGGTCAGCACCTTCTTCTACAAGAAGGGTTACCTGGTGTGTATTTGAATGTGGTAGTTGAAATTGTTGCAGGAAGTCCTCTTTTGTTTTGGGTCATTCATATAACTTGAGTATATGTCCATTGACTAATAACTTAAAAGGCACTAGATCAATGGTAGTTAACTAGATGGCTCCATTGGCAAATACATGGTTTATTTCATAGGTACCTAGCCATCATGTCTATAGCTTGCCTGGCATATCTTTAAATCTGGAATCATACAGCAACGCCCAATCACCAACTTGGAATTGTTTATTCTTAATGTGGGAGTCATGTCATTATTTCCTTTACTTTTGTATGATTTTGGTGCATTTCAGAGTGGCCTTATGCATTTCATCCAAAGAATTAAGATGCAAAAGACGTTCTCTCTGTGTACTAGGAAGTTCAATGTTCAACTCCAATTTGTTCTTAAATTTTTATTTTCAAATTCAATAAGGAGTATTTCTACTTTCCCATACAGTAGCTCAAATGGTGTGAACCCTATAGTAGTCTTCCATGTTGTTTTGTAGGCCCAAACAGCTTCTAGTAGTCTGCTATTCTAATCCCTGTGGTGCAAATGAAATATTTTTGTTAAGATGGCCTCGATCTCCCGATTGATGACTTCTGCTTGCCCATTAGTTTGAGGGTGATAGGGGCTTGATTTCCAATGTCTAATATTATTATATTTTCATAAGTTTTGTGATCAGATTAGAAGTGAATTGAGCACCTTGGTTAGTGACAAGTTCTTTGGGTAGACCATAGTGAGTAAAGATTTCTTCATATAGAAATTCTGCAACTTTGTGATCACGAGCATGCTTCACGACTTTGACTTCAACCCATTTTGTCAAGTAGTCAGTGTACACAAGGATATGGAATTTCCCATTGGATGGAGGATCAATTGGACCAATGAAGTCCATGTCCCATTTGTCAAATGGTTTTAACACTAGTTGTATGGTTTGTTGTGTCTTTGTGAAGTGTAGGCCAATGGTAACCAGTTGTTAAAATCTTCAATGCTATTATTTTTGTTGCAAAGTGTCCTCCACATGGTTCATTATGACATGCATGTAGAATTTCAGATAGAGAACCATGTGTCATCCATCTCACAAAGACCTTTGGTAGAAGAGTGGTGAAACTCAATTCTCACAAGGACTCCTGATACAATTGTCCCTTGAGTCATCCTTAACTTACTAAGGTGGCTTAACCATCCATTAGATTCTAGGGAAGGTAGCAAGGACTTTTTCACAAGGGAAAAAATGTCCATAGGACTAATTCATCTAAGGGAAAGTTTTCCTAGGACTAAGTCATGAAAGAACAAGTGCCCTTATGAGTAATTGATGGGGGCACAACCCAAGAACAGAATGGACACAACAGAAAAGGGAAATTGTATTAACTAAGAAAATAAGCTAGTACAAATAGTACAGAGAAAATAAACTTCAAAACATGCTCTAAGGGCTTACAATAGAATAAATCTGGAGATAATTTCTCCTTTCAGTACCTCCTCTCAAACTCCACTCCGAACTGCCTTTTACAATGCCAGAAATCTCCTTAAATAGACCCCGGTGGGTTAAGGTCTAGGAGTACATTCTAGAAAGTGCTAGTAGGCATCCACCAACCAAATAGAAGGTTCCAGAAGCTGCGTTAGAAGTCGGCACAAATCTAGAAGAATCCAAAAATGGTAACCGAACTTTCGGGAGGCATAACTTTTGAACTGTAGCTCCAATTGACGAATCGTTTACATTTTTGGAAAGCTCTCGAAGCGCTCTATAGCCCTATGGATGAGCTTTGCTTGTCCCCCTTTTTTTGGCCCTTTTTGAGGTCATTTAATGCCCCTAACTTGACTTTGAAGCATTCTTAGGAGGTCTCCAAAACTCAAAAAACTGCAATAACTTTCAAACCATGGGGCCTTTTGACCTGATTCTTTTTTTGGAATGCTCTAAATCACAGTTACATTCATCTGGCCAATTCACACCTTCTAGTTCACCAAAATGATGGCTCAATTACATACTCTTATTTTTTTGGGATTTACACGAACACTGATAGTGGAACTGTGAGAGTTGGAACCTTTATTTGACCCAAATGGGTATCCAAAAATGAAAACACATGAAACAAAAACTAAGTCTAAGTACATTTTTTTGGGCGACACAGGATTGCCCTTATACCTCTGGATGCTCCTGCATCAGACACCCAGGGTAGATTGAAAAGTGACCTTGTCACTTTATGAATGGTAGAGGAAATCCCAAATGGGAAACCTTAGCTGTTGAAATCCAAGTTGAGTCCTCGATCGGCCGTCATTTCCACTTCACCAAATACTCTTCATACTGCCTATTTCTGGTACTCCTACCCACATGATGATCTAGAATGTCTTTTGTCTCCTCCTTCTTAGAAGTAGGAATTGGACATGGCTCTAACACCAGCTCCTCATTTGCACCATCATCATGATACTCTGTTAAATCTACAATGTTGAAAATGGGAGAAATGTGAATACCATCTAGCAGCTCCACCTCATATGCATTTCCTGAGTCATGTTTCTTCAAAATTTTGCAGGGGCCAAATTTCTTCATTTTTAGCTTGTTGTAAGTACCGGCTGGAAATGTTTCTTTTCGTAAGTGCACCATGACTAGATCCCCTACTTGGAATACCTTATGTCTTCTCCTTTGATCAGCCTTAGCTTTATACTCTTGATTCATCTTGATAATGTGTGCTTGAACGTCCTCATGTAGATGCTTGATATGTTCAGCAAATTTCTCAGCTTCAGCACTTGTCCTCTCCCCTTGTTCTATCCTTCTCAATTCTGGTGCAGTCCTTGGGCTATTCCCATATACAATTTGGAATGGTGATTTTCCAGTACTCCTATTTATAGAGTTATTGTAAGCAAACTCTGCTTGTGGTAGAATCAAATCCCATCCCTTGGGCTTATCCCCAACTAAACATCTCAACAAATTGCCTAGACTTCTGTTTGGCCATCAATCTGTGAGTGATGCATGGAACTGAATTTTAGGTCTGTTCTCAACTTCTTCCACAATGTCCTCCAGAAATACCCCACAAATTTAGTATCTCTGTCAGAAACTATACTCCTTGGGAGACCATGTAGTCTCACCACCTCTCTGAAGAACAAGTCTGCAATATGGACAGCATCATGAGTTTTGTGGCATGGAATGAAATGTGCCATTTTGGAGAATCTATCAACCACCACAAATACTGAGTCATTAACCCTTTGTGTCCTCGGCAATCCAAGAAAAAAATCCATACTTATGTCCTCCCATGGCCTTGATGGAACAAGCAATGGCTGATATAGGCCAGTATTGTGACTAAACCCCTTGGCAACTTGACAAACCTGGCAACTCTATACAAACTTCTTCACATCTTGTGAAATTTGAGGCCAAAAATAATGTTCTCTAAGAATGGCAATGGTCTTATCTCGACCAAAATGTCCTGCCATCCCTCCACTGTGTTTCTCCTTAATCAGATTTTCCCTTATGGAACTCCTTGGAATGCACAATTGACTACCCTTGAACAACATGCCATCCTGAATCAAATAGTCTAACCACTTGGTTCTATCTATAGCAATAGGTTCTTTACAATCTTTCCATGCTTCAAAAAAATTAGGATCCTCAGGGTACAAATTCTTGAGTTCATCAAACCCAACTACTTCAACCTGCATTACTATAAGCAACAACCATCTCCTACTTAGTGCATATGCAACCCTGTTAGATTTTATGTGGGATGGACAGTCATGTGTCATCCATCTCACAACGCACTTTGATAAAAGAGTGGTGAGAATCAATTCTCACAAGGACTCTTGGTACAAGTGTACCTTGAGTCATCCTTAACTTAGTGATGTGCCTTAACCATCCACTAGATTTTAGGTGAGCTTTCAAGGACTTTGTCACAAGAAAAAAAGTGTCGATAGCACTAATTCACCTAAGGGTAAGTGTCCTTAGGACTAATTCATGTAAGGGAAAGTGTCCTTATGAGTAATTCCTTTGAGGAAACATAACTTTTTTATCCCTCAAGAATAGGACTTATGTGTGATGACAAATATGATTAATTGATAATTAATTTTAACTAATTAGTAGTCCAAGTGTGATGTGTGATGTGACTTGGAAAAGTGACATAGACTAGGAGACTTAGTTACATTATGATTGTATGATTATGAAAATAGTTAAATCACTTAATAAGACTAATTTAAAAGACTTCAGATAATGAGACATGACTTAGGTGAATTAACCTAATAAATTAAATAATTTATTATGGCTAATAAGGAACAATTATTAATTAAATATTAGAATATTTAATTAATTGACTTGACAAATTTTAAGTGTATACAATATGATAATTGATGAATGATACAACTGCCACTAAGGAATGAAGATACTTCATGGGTGATGCCTTAAAGGACATCACGATAGCATTGAGGGTGCCATCGATCTCTTGACATATATACAACAGACAATGAGATTCTGGAAGACACAAAGATATCTACACATCCATCACCTTAGAGCTGGAGTTGAGAAGAGAGCACAAGAGTGACTCGAGAGTTGACTGGTAGAATGAGGGAATGAGAACATGTACCCAAACTTTGATGTGTGTGTGTGTGTATGTATATGTGTGTATATATATATATAAATATATATATATATATATATATATATATGTATGTATGTATGTATGTATGTATGTATGTATGTATGTATGTATGTATGTATGTATGTATGTATGTATGTATTTATGTATGTATGTATATCTATATATATATGTATATATATATGTATATATATATGTATATGTATATGTATATGTATATGTATATGTATATGTATATGTATATGTATATGTATATGTATATGTATATGTATATATGTATATATGTATATATATGTATGTATATGTATATATATATATATATATGTATATGTATATGTATATGTATATGTATGCGTATATGTATATGTATATGTATATGTATATATGTATATGTATATATATATGTATATATATGTATGTATATATAGATATACATATATTTATATTTATATTTATATATATATATATATATGTATATATACATATATATACATATATATGTATATATACATATATATACATATATATGTATCTATATATACACACATATATACTTCTATAATTATATGTATATATATCTCTCTATGTATATGTATATACATATGAATAGATATATAGATTTATGTATATATATTTGCGTATGTCCATATATGTGTGTGTGTGTATATATATGTATATATGTGTATAGAGATATTTGTATATACATATACATACATACACACATACACACACACACACACACACATACATACATACATACGTACACACACACATTCAAACACGTATACATACATACACATATATCTTACAAGCTAGGATTTTCATTGTACCAAGAGATCAACCTATCAATTCTCAATACAACTATTATACTTATAGAACATAGGAGGTGGTTTAGCATGTCTTGAATTATGAAGGGGAACATTTGCAGTTAGTCCGACAATGCTCCTAAAATTTTCTAAACAATAAGATGAAATAGTGGATGAAACGTGATCAATATGGTGATATGAAGCCATGATGCTAATATGGAATTGCTATATTAATAATTTTCTCAAGTAATATTGTCCGAGTGTTGATAATTGCTAAAAAGATCAAGGATTCTAATTTCTCAAAGATAGAAATATGTTTAATTAACCTAAAATGGGGGGATTAAGGCTCATTCATAGATTTTTGGGAGACCCTAATATATTTGGCACAATTCAATGATTATGAGAGAACTTTGTTCAAGGAGAGGGTTGAGATTGACTTTTTAGAGGGAGTTGAGAGGAAATGGGATTGATTAGAATGTGAGAGGAGGAATAGGGACAATTTTCCTCTCACATTGACACACAAGAGTTTTATGTGGGATGGAGAACCATGTGTCAGCCATCTCACAAGGACCTTTGGTAGAAGAGTGGTGAGACTCAATTCTCACAAAGACTCTTGTTACAAGTGTCTCTTGAGTCATCCTTAACTTATTGAGGTAGCTTAACCATCCACTAGATTCTAAGGGAGGTGACAAGGACTTTCCCACAAGGAAAAAAGTGTCCATAGGACTAATTCACCTAAGGGAAAGTGTCCCTAGGACTAAGTCATGTAAGAGAAAGTGCCCTTATGAGCAATTCCTTTGAGCACACATACATTTTTTAACCCTTAAGAATATGACTTATGTATGATGACAAATAGGGTTAATTAATAATTAATTTGAATTAATTATTAGTGCAAGTGGGATGTGTGGTGTAACTTGGAAAAGTGATGTAGACTAGCAAACCTAGTCACATCATGATTGTATAATTAAGAAATTAGTTAAATCACTTAATAAGACCATCTTAAAAGACTTAGGATAATGAGACATAACCTAGGTGAACTAACCTAATAAATTAAATAATTTATTATGGCTAATAGAGGAATAATTAATAATTAAATATTAGAATATATGGTGCATGAGCACTTAGGGGTAAGAAAGGAAACCTAATGCATTTTTTGTTTTTGAATCGTCTAACCAACCATTGAGGGAATAAGGACTAAGAATAAATTCCCAAGGTGTGATTAAGAGGTTTGATTAGGCAGGATTTGGAATGTGAGTCAAGTTTTTGAAAGTTAGGTCCTATTAGGCAAAATTGTTTGAAAATTGCTCTAAGAGGCAAAATGTGGGAAAATACCTTTAAGGGGGACAAGATGGGTGTAAGTGTGGTCATTAGGTGTACTAAGGTCATTTTAGGAGGTTTGGAAATAGACTAGCCAAGTTTGGAGGTTCAATGTGCAAAATTGCAAAAGTTCTCAAAAAGTTGCATTGACAACTTTTCAATTTTCGCAAAATTGCTTAGCAACTTTTTGTGCAGTTTTTGAAGAATGAACTACTTGGTAGTTATGATTTGAACTAAAGGAAACAATGGAAGAGGGATTCTATTTAAACCTTCTTCAACTCATTTCCAAGGGTTGGATAGCTAGATGCTTGGACAATACTTGTAATAGATAAATTTTGTGAACAGGAACGTGGTTTTGGAGGATTGAATAGAGGAATTGGATTGAAAAAATTTATATTCTAGATGGAAGAGAGTCTTGGAATCATGTTTTGAATTTGTTCATACTTTTTTTGGTTTCAAGCTTTCATTTGTTAGGGTTTAGAAAATTGATTAGTTTTGGTGTTTGTGTTGTCCAATGTTGTATTGCTAGCATGAAAATGGCTCTGGCTTGAGTCTCCTTGGTCAAAACACCATGGCTCTTAGAAATCAAGAAATAGCCTTTCTAAATAGTGTACATATTGTTTTTTGGGATTTTTCAAGTCAGGAAGATATTTTTTCAAGAGAGCCCTAGGAAAGCAATGTAAGCTTGGCAAGGTGCAATGAAAGCTTGAATTGGAATTTTAAGAGAAAAAGTGGATTGGCAAGAGCTAATCTTGAGTAGAAAATGAAGGAGTAGAGTATTAAGGGTTTATAATTTAGAGGAGAAGGTTGGAAGTGGATTTTGAGACCATTGGAGTAGGATTCAATTTGAAACACTTAAAATAAGGGTTTTCTTAAGCCGTACTATACAGTCATCATAGGAACCTAAGACCTAAAAAATATTCAAGTCTAGGTTAATAGAAAACAAATTATTGAAGACATTAGCTGGCCTTGTTAAGTTTTTTTGTGAGTTATTACACATCCATTGTTTCTAGGAGGGCTAATAGGGGCTCTCGGGGCTACAAGGGCAAACTAGGCAATGTGAAGATGTATGAGTGTGAAACTTGAAAGAATGATGTAGAATGTTAGGAAAAGTGACAAGAACCTCAAAATTTTGGTTCAAAACTAATTTTGGCCTTTTGTGTACATATGGTGAATTTTTGGCATTCTAGGCCAAATAGTGCATAGTTGGTGAACTAAAGGGAGAGGACAAAAAATTGAATTGTTGGGTGAGTTTCTTAGTGAAAGAGGATTGGGAAGGAGTCTTCGAGGTTGGGCTTGGGATAGAAACCCTAAGTGGGCTAGGAATAGCCTTGGAAGAGAAAGAAAGATCTAGATTAGAGAAGCTCCCCATCAAAGTGGTATTAGAGCCATAAGATAATGGCTTGTGGTGGTATGTTGTACTCCACTAAGTCAATTGGATCTTCAAAGATGGTTACCAATGCAGAGTTGGAAAAGAAGGTAGATGAGAAAAAGAATCTCATGGAAGATAAAACAAGGCTTCTTGATGAGGCCCTAGAGGAGGTAAAAGATAAGATAAAGGAGATGGAGACTTTGGAAAGGGTAAAGAGAAGGTAAGTCTGGAGGATGAGATACCTTAACCAGATCCTCCACTTGGTGAACAAGAGACATTCCTCAAATCCCTCAAGGTTTTTAAAGGAAAGAGCTAGAAAATGTCTCACTTTTCCATGGCAAGATGGATGAAGAGGTGGTCTTAGAATGGTTTGAGAGAATTGAGAACTATTTTGAATGTGAAGGGACAACAAAGGCTCAAAAGTTGAGATTTGCAAAATCCATATTGAAAGGTCAAGCACTGTCATGGTGGAAGTTTGTACAAGAGGAAAGAGAGAGTGAAGGGAAGAAACCTATAGCTAACTAGAAGGCTATGGTGGAAAATATAAAAGATACCTATTTTCTAGAGGACTATGAGATTCAAATTCATAAGAAAACATAGAATATCAAATAGAAGGATCTTGATGTGGCTACTTATATAGAGGAATTTCAAAAGTTGGCTCTAAAGTCAATGGTGCAAGAGGCAGAGAGAATCAAGGTGGCTCGATACCTAAATAGCCTTAAATAGTTTATCCAAGATTAGTTGAGTTTTTTTAGTTTCACCACATTGAAAATTTGTTTTCAAATGGTGAAAAAGGTGGAAGATAAGCTAAGGAAGAAAGAGGACTCAAGTTCTAAGAATAGAGGCAAAGGTAAAGACTTCAGATGTGGCTCAAGAGAAGGTTCTAGTGGAAGGACTAATGAATAGAAAGGCTTTGGGGATTCTAAGTGGAATGAGTAGGCCAGTGAGACCAGTCAAAGGAGAGGCTCTAGTAGAGGTAGAGGATCGAAAAATGGTGGTAGAGGCAGATATGGGAGCAATAGTAGAGGCTCACACTTCAATAATATAAAGTGTTATAACTATGGCAAGTTGGGCCACCCTACATACATATTTCTAGAGAAGGAATCATCATCCTATGGAGAGAAGAAAATCACACACATCCAAGAGGAGGATAATTAGAAAGTAGGTGAAGTGGATTTGAGGTAGAGAAGGGAGAGAACCTCATGTTAAGGAGAGTTTTGGTGAAGGAACTAGTAAAAGAGGAACCCAAGCAAAGAAGGGCATTATTTAGGACTACTTGCAAAATACTAGGTAAGATATGCAAGGTAATTATAGAGTCAAGGTCTATTGACAATGTAATGTCAAAAGAGGCAATATAAAAGCTTGGTTTGACAAAGATACCACATGTGTGTCCTTATAAAGTGACCTAGTTGAAAAGGGGAAGAACATCCTAGTGAATGAACAAGTTTGGGCTAACATCATCATTGGAAAATATCAAGATAAGATCATATGTGATGTGCTTCCCATGGATTCTTTCCATCTATTGTTGGAAAGGCCTTGGCATTATGATAGGGAGGTAGCACATCATGGAAAGGATAACAAGTATTCTTTCAAGAAGGATGGGGTCACATACAGGATACAGTCCATAGTGGAGCATGAAAAGGTGGAAAAGGAAACTGCTAAGACCTTGTTAATAAGTGGGAAAGATTTCCTCAAGGATTTGAATGAAGGTGAAGGAGTAGGGTATGCCATCATGGTGAAGCCCAAGGAGGAGAAGATATCCACACAAACACCTATACCTACAAAGGTACAAAACTTATTGCATCAGTTCAATGACATAATTTGTGATGGAGCACCACCAACATTACCTCTTAAGAGAGCCATAAGTCATCAAATTGACTTCATACCAAGAGCATCACTACCAAACAAAGTTACATACAAGATGACTCCAAAGTAGAACAAGGAGATTGCAAGGCAAGTTCAAGAATTGCTTGATTAAGGGCTGATTAGGAAGAGCATCAGTCCATGTGTCATATTAGTTGTCCGAGCACTCAAAAAGGGAGGTAAGTGGAGAATTTACATTGATTCTAGAGCAATTGATAGAATTAAAATTAGGTATAGACTTCCTATTCCTAGGATAGAGGATATAATGGACTGTCTAGGTAGAGCTAGATACTTTTCCAAAATTGATCTTAAAAGTGGATATTATCAAATTAGGATGAAAGAAGGGGATAAGTGGAAGTCCATTTAAGACTATTGAGGACCTCTATGAGTGGTTAGTAATACCATTTGGTCTTACCAATGCACCAAGTACCTTCATGAGAGTCATGAATGAGGTCTTGAAAGACTACATAAGAGTATTTTTTTTTGTATACTTAGATGACATCCTCATCTTTAGTAAGACCAAGAAGGAATATATGAAGCACCTAGAATTGGTGTTGGAAAACTCCAGGAGGAAAAGTTGATAGTAAACCTTGAGAAGAGTGAGTTCATGAAAGAGGAGCTAGTGTATTTGGGGTTTGTAGTATCCCAAGGGAATTTGAAGATGGACAAGGATAAGGTGGAGGAAATCTTGAGTTGGCCTACTCCTAGATCTACTACTAAGGATAGAAGTTTTTATGGCCTAGTACAGTTCTATAGAAATTTTGTGAGGAGATTTAGTAAAATTTGTGCACCTATGAATGGCACCATCAAAGGGGGCATGAAGACCAAGTTTACATGGACTAAAGTAGTAGATGCAATTTTTGAGAGGTTCAAGAAAGAAATGGCAACACAAGCAATATTGGTTTTTCCTAGTTTGGAGAAGACATTTGTGATGGAGTGTGATGCTAGCAACATAGCATTTGGGGAAATTTTGATCCAAGAGGGCATACCAGTGGCATTTTTTAGTGAGAGGCTTAATGAAGCCAAGACAAGGTATTCAACATATTATCTTTAGCTTTATGCATTTTTTGAAGCCCTTAAGAAGTGGAGGCATTACGTATTGCCTAAGAAGTTTGTGATCTTCACAAATAACCAAGCATTAAGCTTCATCAACTCATAGGAGATGCTAAGTCTGAGCCATATAAAATGGATGGAGTTATTTTGGTCACACACTTT
The DNA here is from genome assembly GCA_028749045.1 of Cupressus sempervirens. Taxonomy (NCBI): domain Eukaryota; kingdom Viridiplantae; phylum Streptophyta; class Pinopsida; order Cupressales; family Cupressaceae; genus Cupressus; species Cupressus sempervirens. The sequence goes on from CM053785.1 coordinate 502,402,803, forward strand.
CAGTATCAAGCACAAGAAGGGGAAAGACAATCAGGTAGTAGATTCTTTAAGCAGGAGGTTGCTAATAATACAGTAGGTCAATTTGCAAAGCATAGGCTTGGATGTATTTAAAGATCTATATGAGGAAGACACTAACTTTTCATAAGCCTACAAGGTATGTACTAATGTTGCTAATCATTTTCATAGTGTCTTTTCTTAATACACCTTGCAGAATGGGTTATTACTCAATGGACAATAGTTGTACATCCCAAGGGGATCTATGATAAAATCTCATACAAGAGAAGCACAATGGGAGCATGACAGGACATTTTGGTCTTAATAAGACTTTAGACCTTGTGGATAGGTTCTACTATTGGCCTAAGATGCAAAGAGATGTTAGGAGCTATGTGGAGCAGTGTGGCATATCTCAGAAGGAAAAAGGAATTTCCTTAAATGCAAGGCCCTACCAACCTCTACCCATTCCGAATAGGCCTTGGGAATGCATCAACATGGACTTAATAGTTGGATTGTCAAGGACTAGGATAGGGATGGATAGTGTATTTGTGGTAGTAGAAAGGTTCAGTAAAATGAGCCACTTCATACCATGTAAGAAAACCCATGATGAAAGTAATACTACAAATCTATTCTTCAAAGAGGTGGTTAGGATACATGGCTTACCAAGGAGCATAGTTGTTGATAGAGATGTCAAGTTTATGGGGCACTTTTGGAAGACCCTATGGAAAAGGCTTGGAAAAAATCTAGCACATAGTTCTTCCTACCATCCTCAAATAGGTGGTTAGATAGAGGTTAGCAACAGGGTCTTGGGCAACCTATTAAGGTGTCTTACCAAGGAGTACGGACAAAGCTAGGAACAAGTCATTCCCCGAGTTGAATTTGCATACAATGATAGCAAGAAGAGGACATAGGACAACAAGGTTAAGTCCTTTTCAAGTAGTGTATGGAAGTCACCCAAGAGGCATAATGGAGCTAAGGGACCTACCTTCACAGGAAAAAATTAGTGGGCATGTTGATGACTTTGTTTAATCAATGAAGGAGGTGCATGACTAAAGTGAAGCAAACATTAATAGAGGCAAATCAAAAACTGAAGGAGAAGAAAGATGAAGGGAGAAGGGAGTCGCAGTTTCAAGTGGGAGACCTAGTGATGATTGATTTGAACAAGGCTAGGCTACAAAAGGGAATTCCTATCAAGTTGTAGATGAAGAGGATTGGGCCATGCAAGGTACTTGAAAATTATGGACCCAATGCCTACAAGATAGATCTACCAAAGGACATGACTCTCTCTCCAATTTTTAATGTTAAAGACCTAGTACCTTATAGAGGTCCTAAGATGGATGAAATAAATTATCAAGAAGAGATTAGCAAGGAAATATCAGACTTGCCAATACCTAAAAAGACACAACCATAGGTAGACAAGATTTTGGATACTAGGGTGAAGAAGAGTACAAGAAACAAGGTGTACAAGGAGCATCTGGTAAAATGGGTGGCTTCACCTAAGGTTAAGGAAACTTGGATTTTTGAAATTTACTTTAAGAAGCATGTCATTAGAAAGGAGTTCTTGTCTCTTGGAGTACCTTAGTTTTCTTCTTGCACAGGGAGAATGATGCAAGAGCACCTAGGGGAAAGAAAGGAAACCTAATGCATTTTTTTATTTGTGAATGTTATATCCAACCACTTATGTAATAAGGATCAAGAATAAACTCACAAGGTGTTATTAGGAGGTTTTATTAGGTAGGATTTGGAATGTGAATCAAGTTTTTGACAGTTAGGTCCTATTAGGAAAAATTGCTTGAAAATTGCTCAAAGAGGCAAAATGTGGAAAAATCCCTTAAAAGGGGGAAATATGGGTGTAAGGGTGGTCCTTAGGTGTACTAAGGTCATTTTAGGAGTTTTGGAAACATAATGGCCAAGTTTGGAGGTTCAATGTGCAAAATTGCAAAAATTGTCAAAAAGTTGCATTGGCAACTTTGCAATTTTTGCAAAATTGCTTAGCAACCTTTTGTGTAATTTTTCAAGAACAAACTACTTGGGTAGTTATGATTTGAAATAAAGGCTGAGGATGGATTCTATTTAAACCTTCTTCAACTCATATCCATGTGTTGGATAGTTAGATGTACGGACAATACTTGTAATAGAGCAATTTTGTGAACAAGAACATAACTTTGGAGGATTAAATAGAGGAATTGGATTGAATAACTTGTTGCTCTGGATGGAATAGAATCTTGGAATCATGTTTTGAATTTGTGCATACTTTTTTTGGTTTCAAAATTTCATTAGTTAGGGTTTAGAAATTTGATTAGTTTTGGTGTTCCTGATGTCCAGTTTTGTATTGCCAACATGAAAATGGTTATGGCTTGAGCCTCCTTGGTCAAAACACCATGGCTCTTGGAAATAAAGAAATAGACTTTGTAAATAGTGTATATATTGGTTTTTGGGTTTTTTCAAGTTAGGAAGCTAATTTTTCAAGAGAACCCTAGGCAAGCAATGTAAGCTTGGCAAGGTGCAATGAAAGCTTGAATTGGAGTTTTAAGAGAAATGATAGATTGACACTAGCTAATATTGAGTAGGAAATAAAGGAATAGATTAGAAAGGGTTCATAACTTAGAGGATGTGGTTGGAAGTGGATTTTGAGATCATTGGATCAGGATTCAATATCATTCCCTATGAAACCCTTAAAATGAGGGTTTTTTGAAGTTGTACTGTACAGTCATCACAAGAGCCTAAGACCTAAAAAATCATCAAGTCTCAGTCAATAGTAAATAAAGACTTAAAGATATCAGGTTTCCTTGTTAATTTTTTTTTTGAATTATTGCACATCCCTTGTTTCTAGGAGGGCTAATAGGGGCTCTTAGGGCTACAAGGGCAAACTAGGCAATGTGGAGATGTATGAGTGTGAAACTTGAAAGAATGATGCAAAAGCTAGGAAAAGTTACAAGAACCTCAAAATATTGGTTCAAACCTAATTTTGACCTTTTTTGTGTAGTTGGTTAAGTTTGGCATTCTATGCCAAATAGTGCATAGTTGGTGACCTGAAGGGAGAGGATGGAAAACTGAATTGTTGGGTGAATTTCTTAGTGAAAGAGGATGTGGAGGGAGTCCTCTAGGTTGGGGTTTGGGATAGAAACCCTAAGTAGGCTAGGAATATCCTTGGAAGAGTAAGAAATCTCTAAAGTAGACAAGCTCCCCATCAATATATAATTAATTGACTTCAAACATTTTAAGTGTACACAATATGATAACTGATGAATGATGAAATGAATGATGTAGATAACACCAAAGAATTGAGATAATTCATGGGTTATGTCTTGAAGGACATCATTATAGCTTTCAGGGTCCCATAGAGCTCTTGACATATATACAAGGAACAACAAGACCTTGGTAGATACAACATTACCTACACATCCATCACCTTAGAGTTGGAGTTGAGATGATAACACAAGAGTAACTTGAGAGTTGATTGGTAGAATGAGGGAATAGATGAAATGTTATCAAGATGGTGATATGAAGCCATGATTCTAATATGTAATTTCTATATTAATAATTTTCTATTAATATTTTTAGAAAGTTAATAATTGCTAAAATGATCAATATTACTAATTGCTAAAAGATTGCTCAAATTTTAATTGACCTAAAATTGGAGGAATAGAGCTCCTTTTAGAGATTTTTGGGAGAACCTAATCTATGTGGTACAATCCAATGAGTTTTTGAGAAATTTGGACAAGATGAGGGTTGAGATGGACTTTTTTGAGGGAGTGGAGAACAAATGGAGAATTACTAGAATTTGAGACGAGGAATAGGGGTGATGTTCCTCTCACATTGACACAAAATAGTTTTATGCAGGATGGAAAGTCATGTGTCATCCATCTCACAATGAAATTTGATAAAAGAGTGGTGAGACTCAATTCTCATAGGGAATCTTGGTACAAGTGTACCTTGAGTCACCCTTAACTTAGTGTTGTGGCTCAACCATCCACTAGATTTTAGGGGAGGTGTCAAGGACTTTTTCACAAGAAAAAAAGTTTCCATAGGACTAATTCTCCTAGGGTAAGTGTCCCTAGGACTAAGTCATGTAAGGGGAAGTGTCCTTGTTAGCCAAAAATGCCCTTCTACCAAAAAAACAAATTCAAATGATAATTTGTTCAGTGGTCACCTAGGGTTTTTTATGAAATAACTTAACATTGGCTATATCCTTTATTTCATGTTATGCCTTAGAACATTTCAAGTCATGATCGTATGATTTGCACGGTCACAATTGGTTAAGTGCTAACTTGGGTCAAGGTGGTGAAGGCATGATTGCTTTGTGTTTGCATCATCACAAAGCTAGTTGGCTTAACTCAGGTCAAGGTGGTGAAGGTGTGATTGCTTTGTGTTTGCATTTTCATAGATCTAGCTGGCTTAACTCAGGTCAAGGTGGTGAAAGCACAATTTATTTGTGTTTTTATTGTCACAGAGTTAGTTGGCTCAACCAAGGTCAAGATGGTGAAGGCACAATTGTATTATTTTTGCTTGGTTGCAAGGTTATATTGACATACTATGGTTTAAGTCATGATAGCACAGAAAAAAAAAAGTCTTTAGTGTTTTATGGATACATTTCACATCATTAGATCGTTTGGATCTAATGAACAGTGCATGGTCACAATAGGTTAAGAAGAAGTTAAGGTTAGAGTTGCAATCAAGCAATTCCCCTTCTTTCTCTTGGTCACAAGGCTAGAGGGTGAACCTTAGGTCAAGGTGGTGATGGTGTAGATGTGATCAGGATCTTAGTCTTTGTAGGGTCACGGTGGTTAATGAAAAATGTTAGAGGTAGGATGTGAAGCAACAATAATCAATTACTTGCATATTCACAAGCAAGAACTATTATTGAAGAAAGGTTGTGGAAAAGCTACGATCACAAGTGATCAAACATAAGATATAAGGTTGAATGTTGACAAAGTGTTAAAATGGTAAGAGATGGTTGGTCCATGTGACAAGGCTTGATGGTTGACTCTAGTTGACCAAATAACATGACTAATTTGGCAAGTTGATGAGAAAGGAAGTAACTCCTTGATGATGGATTTGATCTTTTCACTCTCCTACAACCATTTTCATCATTCCCTAGGTCTGATAAATGAAAAGGAACACTCCATCGCCACCTATGGATCCATCTATTCAATTAGAAGTTAATAACTATCATTCCTGACCTCTCAGAGCTTTTTTTGGTGAATAAGTGATCTTCTTGCATCTAGATTTGTGTTGTAAAAATCAGATCTTTTCCAATTTTTGCAGTAATTATTCTCTATAAAATTTGATGAAGTGGTTGAATTTTATCTTAGGGTGGAA